>WTSP01023983.1:0-84842 GCA_025331215.1 Actenoides lindsayi
CTCTTCTCTTCTCTTCTCTTCTCTTCTCTTCTCTTCTCTTCTCTTCTCTTCTCTTCTCTTCTCTTCTCTTCTCTTTCATTTTATTCAACTACTCTTACCATTTTAGATGTTGCTGGTTGAGAGATGGATTTATCACTCTCATCACTCATGGTTGTGACTTATTGGCCATGGCATAACAGGCTCCCTCTGAGAAATATTGCAGAGACGTGAATAGAAGCAATCTTGCAAGGGGTTAATACTGTAATCTTTTCTGAGCCTGTTTATAATCCCAACAGTAGTCCAGTAACAGAAGAGGGTGGATCTAAAAAAAGTGCCAGAGGGGATGTGTGTGGATGTGCATGCATATGTGTGTGTGTGTGTGTGTGTGCACATGCTTTGCTTTTCTGAACTGCCTTGTGTGCTCCTGGAATAAATCTTGTTCAGCGTGAACAGGACTCTGTGTGCCGGGTGCTCCTGACAGAGAGTTAGAAGAGTTTCCTTGAACAACTGCCTCTCTTGTATTTCTCCTGAAGATTTCATTCAGGAATGTATTTGTTTACAGAAAGAATGGGCAGATAGTTCTACAAACCCAGCCTCTTCACTGAAGTTCACCTCTGGATACTGAAGAATGGAAATAATTGATGCCAGCTTCCTAGGGAATGATACCAATATTACTGCTTTCCTGTGCAATGTCATCGTGGAAAATGACACTTTTTTCTGTGTGGATAATCCACCTTATGCTTCTAAAGGTATGTATAGAAAAATTGGGTTTTTTCCAGGCAGTTTTGGTTCTAGCTGAAAATAGAGATGCTATGGAAAGAAACAGCTGCACAAGCCTTTTTCTATGAGGGAGTGCAAAATCAGCTGCTTGCTGATGTTAGGATGAAAGACAGGCAGGAAAGAATTTAGTATGTTCTGGTTTTCCAGGTTAAAAATTCAACTAGAACGAAATCTGGATAGAATGAAAAAACAAACCAGTAGCGCTATTGGGCACAAAATTTAAACAGCTCTGCTAAACACTTGGAGAAACATAATTTTTACTCTTTGAGCAACTCAAGAACAATGGAGATATCTGATCTGATACCGTGTATGAAAGTGATTAAATACAAAATTACAGCACTCTGAGGCTGAAAAAAATATCCATATATTTAAATATTTTTGATTTCTGTGTTGTTTCTTACTTCTGCATAAAGGAGGCACTCCCATGGTGAGGGAGTGGTGCACACTAAGTAGTGTGAGCAGAAGGCACTTTTAAACAGTCGTATTTGGCTCTCCAAATGTACATTGTATTGCACGTGCTGTATTTTAATGTTATGTTATTCAGGTAGATCAGAATAAGTTTAAGAATTTCAGAACTTCCACTGATTTTGCACTGGTGTAAAGACATAAACCTTAGTAAAACTGAATACAGAAAGGCTTTTACCTTTTGATTAAAAGATGAAACATGCATGTCTCTGAGCTGTATACTGCATAACTGATTTTTCCTTGTGACAACTTGCAGATTTGCATCAGATGATTCGTATTCTGCTGTATTGTTTGATATTTCTGCTCAGCATTTTGGGAAACACGCTTGTAATTACAGTGCTGATAAGAAACAAGCGGATGAGAACAGTCACAAACACATTTCTGCTGTCACTAGCAGTCAGCGACCTGATGCTCTGCCTTTTCTGCATGCCATTCACCCTCATTCCCAACCTGCTGAAAGATTTTATTTTTGGCAGTGCTGTTTGCAAAACGGCCACTTATTTCATGGGTAAGTCTTAGAAGTTTATACTTATTTTGAAGACTGACTAATGAGATAGGTGAGAAAGTCCAGTTAAAAGCCCACAGTTTCCCTCTGCCATTGAACAGTTGCCAAAATCATGAAGAAACAAATTTGCAATGCAAATCTTCATGGTTCTGGTTTCCTTAGTCTGATCCAGCAAACCACAGAGGCATCAACTTTATTTTAATGAGATACAGGAGTGTGTTTCTGGATCAGGTTGAGAAGTACATTGTACTTCTCATGCTTTAATGAAGAACCCAGCACATGCACTTGCTTAACTATCACTGACGGTGTTATTAGCAATCTTCAGGTCACCCATCAGAAATGACAGGGTTGTACAGTCCTCACTAAGGGGAAATTTTGGCCATAGATTTTTGGTAGCAATAATACATTAAAATAAGTGGGCCAAAGTAGGTGTCATTGCGGAGCTGGAAGTTAGAACAAGCACTTTTTGCAAACAAACCAGATGCGATCAGAGCTCACCAGGAGACCCCAAAATACAAATATAGGTTTTAAAGGATGAGTTTAAGAAGCATTACTTTTATCTGCCTTGTCATACCCGCTTTGGTTGTGGAGCCAAGAGTTTCAAAACACCTGGATTATGTATGTCTGTATAAGTGATTTTCTCTAACTTCCAAAACGTCCTGTGCATATGCTTGTTCTTAAAAAAAAACAAAACAAAGCCCAGAACATTGTGTAAAGTTCTCCCTACCTTGGGAGACCCTCAGTTAATTACAGAAACCTTAGGTGCCCTTTCAACCCGTGCCCTTGGGAACTTTGATGTAATGTGAAAGTACACACCTCAAGTGTGCGAATGGGAAATCAACATCTTTTTGTAGATAAAATCAATAAAACTAAAGGCCATGTTTAAACAATTATAATGGATTGCTGCAATAAAAACTATGAAACGTTACTGAAGTGTTGTCACGTCTCTCTTACTTCACATTGTGTAAATTAATTTATAAAAAAATCCAGTTAAGTATTTTTGAACATTAAGTTTTTCATTATGAAGGTGTTTATTTTAAGAGACAAAATGTGGCAATTTCCCCTTAGTAGTTCAGGTTAACAGAGGCTTCAACTGACAGACAGACACTGACTGACATCCATTGTATCACCTCATTTGCTCAATTTTTCATTTGAAGACGGAGGAAGACTTATTTTAAATAACAGATAATTTGTGCAAAGCAAACTGTAAAGATATTGACATTTTGCATTTTGCCCCACGTTAGAACATTCAGAAAGACTATTGAATGAAAGCTCATTTACTGAAAGGAAAATCTGTGGCAAAATTAAGAAGAAATATTTATAACCTTGCAGTGATAAACTAGGGTATCTCGGTGACAGAAATACAGAGCACTGCATTATACTTTATAATGTATGAACAGGAAAAATTAAGGGCATCCGAAGGACAAAAATTCTGCTTCATGACTTCATTTCTCCAGCTTTGTAACTCCTTTAGCATCTAATTTTAAAAGTGCTAACTTATTTAATTCTCTTGAGTGAGAAAATCAGATCACCAGTCAAGCAGGACACTTAAAAAAGTTAAAGCAATAGAAGAGGGACCACAAACTTCTATGTTAAAAGACTAACTAACGGCATAGTCCCACTGATTTCAAATGCTTGTTGGAATTTCAATGCAATTAATGAAGCAGATAAACCACAGTAGCAAGGTGAAGAATTAGGAAAAGTGTCTTCTTTCCTTTTCGACAGTATGAATCTTTTCTCTTGGATTTTGGAAGTTAGAGAAGCACAGAGCAGGAACATCAGTCTGAAGAACCAGACCCATTGCCTACACATTCTTTGCTGACTTAATCAGTATGATATTTTAAAATACTTTAGCTTATAAATATTTTAGTATATTTTTTGTTTTCTGTATGCATACAGAAAGTTAGCAGGACTATTTGAAAATAACACGAACCTTTAAAACAAGAAAATAACCTGTTTCTTTATCTTATATATACAGGGATCTCTGTAAGTGTCTCTACATTCAACCTGGTTGCCATATCTTTGGAGAGATACAGTGCCATTTGCAAACCTCTGCAGTCCAGGGTCTGGCAGACAAAATCTCATGCCTTGAAAGTGATTGCTGCTACTTGGTGTGTTTCCTTTACTATCATGACACCATACCCAATTTACAGCAAACTGGTACCTTTTACCAAGTATAACAACACTACAGCAAATATGTGTCGGCTCCTTTGGCCAAGTGATGTCATTCAGCAGTCTTGGTAAGACATAAGTGACTGTTAGCAAATGCATAATTATCTGGTGGAAAATGGGATTTCATGGCAGCATTAAGCCTATTGAAAATCAAGTATTAACCTTCAGCAAACATTTACACTTCTATCATGCTTATTTAAGAAGTAAAAAAAAAATAATAAAAAAATCACATTTTTAAGCTGCTTACATTTTGACACTTGTATGACTTTTCCCTTGTCATAGGAATGATACTCAACATGACAATGATTCTTGCACTATGGTCTGCTAAGCCCCTGCTGTCACTGTAAAGAAAGCATCTGTCACTCTTCAAATAGGACTACTGCTTTCACTCATTTATACATAAATATTTTCAGAGAAGTCTTGATTAATCTTTGAGAAACGCAGACACGTACAAGTGCCCCTCTGTATGCTGCCTTGCCTGTTAATTTGTTTGACTGAAGGTCCTCTGAAGCAGAGAAGAAGAATATGAGAACTCGGAGAGGTTGCAAATGCCCTCCTTGAGAACTGAACCCTTTTGGTCACTTACAGAGAATAGGGGCAGAGAGATGAGGGGAGAGACAGTGCTCCCAGTCCAGACAGAGTAAATAAATAGTAGCACTAACAAGCAGCAATATTACTTGGATGTTGTGCCCTTGCACAATGACTAAACACTTTAACCGGCACTGAGAAGATGTAAGACTTTTTTGGATACTGAAGGTCAGTCAGAACTGGGAAGGAGATTAAAGTATGCACCACTTCAATATGGTGTATCCACCAACAGAGTAAATTTCTATTAATGCCTTTGGTAGTCTCAGGTATTTGTCAGTATGTGTACAGATGAGGAGGGAGGGTGAAGGGCAAAATTCTCTTCTCCATGGTGACATTGCAGATTCCCAGGTGTGTTAGTGAGTTTGCACCAAAGTCCCAGGGAGTAGAAGAGACATAAGTTCGTGAATGCGTTTAAACAGAATTATTTCCTCAATGGTAATCACATCAGAGAAGCTGTGTAGGAGAGTAAAAGCTGTTTCCTTTAGCAAAGGGGTTGCCAGCCCTGGAAGCGGGCTCTGCATGGCACCAGGGGTGAAAGCCCAGGCTGTGGCTGTTCTGTCCCTGCCCACAGGTGCCAGCGACACTTGGCAAGTCAATCTCAGTGAAGTGGTGACTGTCAGTACTAGGGGCTCCTTTGAGAATCAGCAGCTGCTCATTTGTCTTCTCCAAGGCAATTTTTACATCATTAGATCCTACAGGGCATCCCATGTTCATGTGGTTACATCAGGGAGCCCCACTCATGGGCAGAGACACCTTCTGCCCCTTCTAACCAGAGACCACCTCCTCTGTGCTTGCAGAGATTGGGTGACAGATGTCTTGCAGCCACAATAGCCTTGTTCCTACTGTACTTTTCTGGGGGAAGAAGGGGAAGAAAAGGTGGGAAGCTTCTAATTTCCAGAGCTATCAAAATGATGCTTCGTATTAGCATGAAAAGATTTTAGAAAAATATTGAAATCCCATCCTCTAAATTCTCTACTGGAGTAAAAGGAGTTTTTCTGGTTTTGTGCTGTTCCACGGTCTCTGTTTGTCTTTTGATTCTTTAGGTACACTTTCCTGCTACTCATACTCTTTCTTATACCTGGGATTATAATGATGGTTGCGTATGGCCTGATTTCTTTGGAACTGTACAGAGGAATAAAATTTGATACCAGTCAGAGAAAATCTTCACGAGGTAACAATACATTTAGTCTTGTGTTTGGTTTGGGTTTTTGTTTGGTTTTTTTTTAAGCTATGGTTGAAGATACAAGCAGTCACCTTGGCTGCTAAAATGAAAATTTTTGATTTGAAATAATGATCATTATGGTCAGTTATAGTTTTGAACCCACTAGACGCATTTCTTGATCAAAGTTGTTCTATTATTCACTAGCAAATAGTTCCTCACCCATGGCTTGTTTGCAAAGACTCTGGGCAGGATACATTCAACTTCTAATTTGCTTATTATAGAAATACCAAGATTTTTTTCTTCTGGCCATGGATGAGGATTTCTGTCAATAAACATCACAATGAAAATTATCAAATTGACAGAAGCATATATTTTTGAAAACTATCTTAAGTGAATACTCGAGCAAACAGTGTCCTTGCATGTTCTGTGTCACTTTGTATTAAGATGTGAGAATACTGAGAGACAATGGATGCAGAGCAGCTGATACATGACTCAATCAGAAGTAGGCCAGTGCTCTTTGCAGCAGTTTTTCAGCCATGAATTATGATATTTTTTTAGATTTAGACTCCACTTTTTGTGTGTGTTTTTATTTTTCATTTTGAATCAATGTTCAGAGATATTTTGCCAACTATTTAAGCACTAATTTATATGTACAGAAAGAAAAATAAGTACGTCCAGCACCAAATACGAGGATGGAGATGGCTGCTACCTCAACAAAACCAAAAGAAAAAGGAAAATGCCATTGCAACAGTTGTCTGCTACTAGCCATAGCAAAATAGACAGGGTGAGAAGCAACAGCTCTTCTGCCAACTTAATGGCCAAGAAACTCGTCATCCGCATGTTGATGGTGATAGTGATTTTGTTTTTCCTTTGCTGGACTCCCATCTTCAGTGTCAATGCCTGGCGTGCATTCGACACCACTTCAGCAGACCAGCGTCTCTCAGGGGCTCCGATCTCCTTTATCCACTTGTTGTCCTACACTTCTGCCTGCGTGAATCCTATCATATATTGCTTTATGAACCAGCGTTTCCGCATGGGTTTTCTGGCCACTTTCACCTGCTGTTCAAAGCAAAAGCCCCCTGCAATACGGGGAGAGGTTGGTGATGAAGAGGAGGGGAAGACGACAGGGGCTTCACTCTCCAAATCTTCTTACACACACATGAGTGCATCTGCACCCCCCTGAGCTGCATCAGAAGAGGCAACAAGTGGCCTACAGAAATTCAAGTATCTATCGTCTGGTCTTGGAAAATGACTGTGGCGTCAGCTGAACATGATTTAGTTCTAAGGTAATGAAACACTTCAGCTGATAGTAAACACAGTGAGAATTTTATGGGAAATGATGCAATCACTGTCTGAGGTTTATATCACTTCTTCTTCAAAAGTACAAAGGAGGAAGAGGGCTCTTTGAAGATAAGGAACTTTATAAAAAAGAAGCTCTGTCTGTCATAAATTCTCCTGTAAAAATTGGTGTCCTTTACATCAGTAGTTTCACTCCATTTTTGGCTGCAGTTATGAGTACCTCTTAAAATTTCCAAGATACTAATAGATGCTTCTCAAACTTGAATATATGTATTACAATCTTCACTTCAATATCTATGTCTTATAATCAAACTTTGCAGTTACTATAAATGCAGGGTTTTTTCACATTATTCTAGCTGAGCTAATAAATGTTGAGATCATTTTGGTGTTCACAGTCAAATAAAAGAATTTTGGGGTGGGGAAAATGTTCTTGTCCATGTGAAAATAATACTTTAAAATAATTCCATCTTTTTTTTTTTTTTTTTTTAGTAAAATGAAAATAAATATTGGTGACTTTGTAGACAGAATGTATTCTTCACTTAGGCAATAGCCTAAGTTGTTATGATTTAATGTATTTTTGGTTTAAATAAACCCCACAGAACAAGTGCAAAGAAGTGGCTTTCTTCCATGCAGCTGCAAGCACCCACATGTGCAAGTGACAGGCTCTTAGATGAGCCCCAAAGGCTCACTTGAAAACTGTCACACTGGGAAGCACAGGGATAAAGGCAAAGAGGTGATTTTACAAAAGAGGCAGGACTGAAGATGTAGGACGATGTCGACGGTAATTACAGATTTCACAAATATATTCACAGTCACTCCTGGCATGGTACTGCCAATATGGAAATAGAAGCCATGGGAAGCAGAAAGTCAGAAAGAGCAGACATGATAAGAAAGAGCCGAAAGACTTTGTCAGAAAGTGTCACTTTTCTAAATTTTAGAACAACAATTTTCCTCCAGTTACACATATCTGTAAACAGACTCAATGTAGAAAAAGACCCGAATGATGTAATTATTGGTGGTTTATTGAGCAAGAAATCTAGTGTCTTTCCTGTGCACACATGAGTGTAGGTGTTCAGGTCATGCCCTTTGCTCTGTGGAGCTCAGCAGGTGAAGTTACATAAATTATTTTGTTTTGTGAAAATATCCTGTCAGAGATGCTTCTGTCTTCTAGCTGAATCAATATCATTAAAAAAACTTGTTGCTAGATTGATATGAAATTTGAGCACAGCATGGAATGTAGATGTGGATATTAAATATAATCACTCACAAGGTTTTTAATCAGGAAAATCTGATCTCTTTACAGAAAGATTTTAAATTGGAAATATAGTTGGAGTTCCAGGCACTCAGATCCATGTTGTGCACCCAGTTATTGCCTGAAAGAGTTTACCCATATAACTTAGCACACAACTTTGGCTATTATTTTTTTTGCATCCAGCTTATCCACAGACAGGAAATTAAAAAAAAAATAATTCTAAACAGTATTTATGCGCAATCCATAGAAACAATGTTTTGCCTGCCACATTAATAAAGTAGCACTGTTCCTGGAATGGTGCTGCGACTACTGACATCAATCTGACCTTTTGCAAATATCCACCAAATTAAATTATGGGATTTAATTAGTAAGAATGAAATGAAAATTTTCCTTCACTTAAGGACGCAGGATGAGATCCTCTACAAACCTGTCCTGCGTGTTGAAACTAAGGGAACAAACTTAGCTGCCTTTGAATTTATGTGAAACAGTGAGAGCAGAAAAAATATATCTGAAATATTTTATCCCACTTGAAATCCTGGCTTTATTATAGGACATGGTTTGAATATTGTTGTTTAAGTAAAAGAACAAATCACATTTTAATAATATACTCCATGTGAATATGACTATGTACTGTATAGCAAGACAGCCTATGTCATAGCTCTGTATGCACTTCAAAAGTCAAATTCCTTCCTTTAGATGTAGACTCTCGGGTACTCGTGTAGCAGTATGCTCTCCATTCACCTGCTCCCCCTGCTTTAGTCTGTGGATAGTGGTTTCAGATGAAAGGCAAAACCTTTTTTTTCAACAATGCTTAATCAGATCACTGCCCTCTGTGACCTCCAGTACCTGTGGCTGAATGGAGCAGATTCTCTGATTGATTCCCCACTCCTAACTATCAGGGAGCACAATTTTGAGGTGATGAAGTGAGTGAGGCAGGAGGAGATCCTGATGAAATGGTGGTCAGGCAACAATCAGGGAAGGGTTAGAAATGTGTTAGAACAGGCACCTTTTCTTTTACCCAAGGCTCCTCTGTGCACGTGCCACTCATCTTCTACATTTCCCATTACGTACCTTTTTTCTTTTTAAATCAGCACATTAAATCTTTCACCAAGCACCCAAAGTCACAAGCCTTAAGCCAAATTCCAACAAGGAGTAGGAATTAAGTTTCTAAAATGTAATATTGCAATCTAGTCATTTTGTCTTTTGCTTTGGTCTCCTAGCACATGAAAATTCAGCCTTTCTGCAGCTTGCATGAATTAATGCCACTTTTCTTGATCTGTGTATTGCAGAAGTCATTCCTGGCTCCGAATGTTGCCCTTTCATTGCTAAAGCAGGGTGGAATCCTCCCAGCACCTTTAATTCAGATACTGCTGTTAGTGGAACAACAATAAATGTGGTTGAATAAACGTATCAAAATAAAAGAGCCCATGAAGTCTCCTTATTTTAACATTAGTTTATAAGGGCTGCAGGGGGAAATCTTATCCTAAAACTCTGCTTCTACAACAAGCAGTACCTAAAGGCAAACTGTCTCCCAGATGTAGCAGATAAATGGCAAATCAATAAATTTCAGGTGTATAATGCTGTGCCGGGTTTGGCCAGGACTGAGTTAATTTTCTTCATTGTAGCTACTATGGGGCTATGTTTTGGATTTGTGCTAGAAACAGTGTTGATAACACAGGGATGTTTTAGGTATTGCTGAGCAGCACTTACACAGAGTCAAGGTCTTTTCTGCTCCTCAATCCACCAGTGAGCAGGCTGGGGGTGCACAAGAAGCTGGGAGAGGACACAGCTGGGACAGCTGACCCCAACTGACCAAAGGGATATTCCAGACTATATGATGTCATGCTCAGCATATAAAGCCAGGGGAAGAAAGAGGAAGAGGGGGTGTTCAGAGCAATGGTGTTTATCTTCCTAAGTAACCCTTACATGTGATTGAGCCCGGCTGTCCTGGAGATGGCTGAACACCTGCCTGCCAATGGGAAGTAGTGAATGAATTCCTTGTTTTCCTTTGCTTGTGTGCATGTTTTTTCCTTTGCCTATTAACCTGTCTTTATCTCAACCCACAAGTTTTCTGACTTTTCTGATTCTCTCCCCCATCCCACTGAGGGGGAGTGAGTGAGCAATCGGCTGTGTGGGGCTTAGTTGGCACCTGGGGTAAAACCACAAAAAATGCCCATAAATCTCTGAAGCCTTTCTCTTCTTCCCCTTTCTCCCCTGACTCCCAGGGTTTTTTTTCTCCCTTTGTCTTTCATTTATCTCTTGCATCTGTATGTCACCATCTTTTTTTCTTCTGTACCTTTTCCAGTCTCTAGGTTACTCTTCACCCCCGAAACAATTACTACATTTTTTTTTTAGCTCTTTGACAGGTTTATTTTCCTTCCCAGATTTACTTTCCCAGACAGAACTTTCATCTTCATTTCCCACTATCACCTCTGGTTGACAAGCTCCTGAAACACGTTGCCCCAAGCAATATATCCTGCCCACAGCACAACAGTTCTGGAATCGCCTCTTACAACTCTATGCCTGAGTTCACACATCAGCTCTCTTGAACACCAGCTCCTGGCATGCTCAAACAAGCAGTAAATATTAGTTTATAAAACAAAACCATAGCACTAAATAATGCCCAAGTCCTCTTTTGTGACTTCTGACATTATTACTTGCAACCTTTATTATTAGTGTGCACTTTAAGATAGATGCCTCTAAACAGAGCACTTGGGGGGGTGTGTCAAATTAAGGATATACTGTACTGATGCCAAGGCAAAATATATGTGCTCTGAATGGAAAGCGGCATACTGATTTGGAACTGCATCCCCTAAAGGTTTACACCCCCCTTAAACAAGTCCTGGCCTGTCTTCAACTGCTGTCAAGCTCTTCTTGACAAGGCTCTCTGGGGATCCTCCTGTTCCTCCATCCTCTCTTGCCTTCAAGCCCAGGGATGGTGCAATCCCTGTTCACACATCCTTGCTTGTCACAATGCTTTCCTGGTTTGGAATAGATTCTTTCAGGATCAGATGACTATGAAATACAACGCAGAATATAATAGAGAAATATTGCAGCCAAAGCACAGCAAATACACGCTCGCATGGTTCCTAATGGCATTTAGCAGGATTTCCCTTAAAAGAAGGCACTTGCGCAGACCGTGTACACAACCATACCAGGGCAGAAGGCTGATCTGAAGAAAACTGACTTTCACAGGATCGCACATATAGAGGCTGCCAGGAAAATCTGGATTAACAATTGTGTAACGCAGGGTATAACACTCCTAGTCTTTATTAATCAAAGCTAATCTATAGTCGGATATAGTCCCACTATACACAGACCAGAATGTGGTAGGCATTTACTGGCTGCAGTCAAACCAGTTTGGAATCTTATGATTGCAATGATAAATGCAGTTTTTAAAATCAATTTTCCTCATGAAACATTAATCTTGGAAGTATTCATTTAGGTGCTGTGAGGATTTTAACAACTACTCATCTCCTTTATTTTCTCAGATACCCATTTTTCCTTAGCTGCTGCTTTTTTTGTACAATTCAAGATACACAAACTAAGAGTATCTTCAAATCCAAGGACTTTGTGCTTACTTCAGCTGCCATTTCTCAGGACTTTGGTAAACATGCCTCTTTTTTTCCCTCTGCCTAAAATGAGTGGGTGTTTTGCTAAACTTAAGGTTCCTAGTGGCAAAAGATGCCCATTCTCAAGAGGAAAGCAGAGAAAGATAAAGCTTAATGGCTTTGAGTGAGGATTATATCAAAGGAGAAACTGTAATCTTTTTTATTACAGCATTGGAGACAGGGTGGTAGAGTATAAAAAATGTTGGGGTTGGGTTTTGGGTTTCTTTTTTTTTTTTTTAACAAAATATCTTGCTCTTCCATTTAAAATGACACAGACCGACCAAATCACATTTCACTTGGGTGTGCACGTAGATCAGCAGTTTGCTTGCTCTCTCACCATAGTCTTCCTATCCCTTTTTCTATACGCATTATTTATTTCTGTTAACAGCTCCAGCTTTTTATGCACAATCAACTCCTAGCTTTTCTCTCATCACTTACATCCACATCACAGTAATGCGTGCCTTAAAGATGCCAGAATTTCTGTCTATGTGGCTTATAAATAGACCCATTTCTAGCGTTGCCTTCTTCCTCCTGAAACACTTGTCAGGCTGCCTTGGGTACCTACCAAAATAAATAAAAATGCAAAGGAAATGTTTGTGAATTGTAAAACTCCTGTTTTGCTTGCCTAATGGCAAATCATCCCTGCGAGGAGTTACTTGTTTGCCTCTCTACAGGTAATTATGGTGTGAAGAGTTTTCTTTGGCTTCTGCTCCCAGTTTCGTCCAAAAAGCACTAATTTTGAGGTTAGTTGACAGTTGTCCACTGTACTGTGAGATGAGAACTAAAGGTTTTCATTAACATCAGCAGGTAGAAAACATCAAGTTGAAATCTTCCCCTCTGGGGTAAACATTATTTAATTGATTTCCTGCTATTTTGGCAGTTCTTAAGAATTTTGAAAATATCTCCTGATAGAATAAAGAAATGCAACTTATATATTGAGTTTTATTTAAAACAGCAGACAGATCACTGCATACCTCCTGTGAACATTGTACAAAGCCAGTGTTACAGAACAAGCTTGAAGAACGGTCACATTTACAGAACTTAAATCCATAGGAAAGACAAGGGGCTGTGCATGCCCTTGGCTTGCGGTCAGAAACAAATTTTTTTAATTCTTTTTTTTTTATTTAAATGAACAGTGGTTCAAGGCCTTGTTCTGAGAATATTTAGCAACTGATAAGAGGCCTGATTCACAATCAGGTGAAGAATGACCCACAGGGGCAACTGCAATAAACAGAGGACAATACCAAAGAGAGAACTGGCCAGCCAGCTGGGAACGCTGTACTGACTCTTACAATATTGACTCTTACTTTCTGGGCCTTCTAACACCCGAGATTCAGGATTTCATAGCCAAACTGATGGTAAATTTGGAGTAACCAGAGCAACTTCCTCGCTCTGAAACTGGCTCAAAACTCAGTCCCCATCTCTGTGGTGGCACCTGGCGGTGCTGTTGTGACTGGCTTGCTATTATTGTAAAGGAATGGAAGGACAGTAATACCATCCAAGACACACTGGTTTTGGAGTTTTCTGGTGGCTCCCCAAAAGGTGGCCCTGCCACAATCCACACGCAAGTAGGAAAAAATAACACAATGATTATGGCACTGAAACAAATTAATTGTATCAGAGAGGGTGCAGCTGCTACTTCTGCTGGAAACCCAACCTCACATCCATTCTAGCTTCCCAGGGCACTACAACTAATTTAATGCACCTTTGATCATCTGATGGGGAAGGAGGGCAGAGGTCATCACAGGATGATGAGGCTGCCGTGTCTTGAAGACAAAGAGTCCAGGTGTTGTCACTGTTCAACTGACTTACAAGAAAATCAGTAGTGACTAAAGCAAATTTTCAGCTATAAGACAGGTTCTGACAGTGAATTTTTAACAAGAAAGTTCTGCTAATAGCAAAGTCATTGCTTCTCTAGGATTGCAGATCTAGGATAAGGATCAGGAAAACATATCTCTGTGCCTTTGTATTTATTAAATGGGAAACCTGTTTAAATAGTGTCAGCTAACTGAAGCAAAACAATACAGTCCAGGAGAGATTGTCAGTATAGCTGTGTGTTCCCTGCTATTTTTCAAGCATTTTTTTTTTCCTTTGGCATTTATTTCCTTACTTTTTTCAAGTAGTAAAAAGTAAAAGGTGGTGGAAATTCAAAGAACATTTATTGAAAAACAGTTTTCCAAAAGACATCAAATGTTTCCTAACATCCAACATGACTCCTCCACTGCACTAATTCATCAAATATTTATTAAAACCAAGACAGAATTTCCTTGCTCAACACTGAAGCCAAGACTGACAAGCCTTCAGTTACAGATGATGCACAGAGAGGGAGAGGAAGAGAGAGTGAGCACAAGCTGCAGGTGTACAGCTTTGTCCTGTACTGCTTTTGTGAGATTTGTAAGAGATGAATGAGATTGGTAGAAGAGTGAGTATTTAAAAAGAAGATGACTGAAGACAAAGCTGAATCCCATGAGCTTGCAGCTGAAAATGTGGTTCTGCAAAGTGACACACAGCTGGGGGAGGAACAGAAAGGAAGGTTAATGGGAAATATTTCAGCCTTGTAGAGTTGGGAAAAGAAAAATATGGCAAGGAGGAAAGGCAATGCAATCCAATCTGTGGAGAGAAAACCATTGCAAACACTTTCTGGTTTTTGGATTGTCAAGAACCGCTTGAGAGCAAGAGAAAAGGCAGCTGTGCCCTGTATGTGAAGGCTACACATGAGGGGCAGACAAAACTTTCCCCAGGCAGCAAGATGGAAGGAAAATCAAACTTCATTTTGGATATGAAAGCACTCGTTTCTGTCAATGAAAGCGGAGATTTGAAAAGAAAACAACTGTTCTGGAATGAATTTCTTTTCTAGAGGCTTTGCATAGGGTTCTGCTGCTGAAGGTGATACTGACAGCAGGACAGACCAGGAAGGAGGAGCTGGCAGTGCCTGCAGTGTGCCCCAAGAAGAGAAGCTAGATGGAGAAGTACTTTCAGAGCCACAGAGAACCTGCTGCATACAAAGTACTGCTAAGCCAGCATAGTGCAATGTATTACACCTATACGAGTCAGGAATCTCTCATGTGAGGAGTTTACACAACACTGGCACAGTATCATTATGTTCTAGCCTAGCTGACAGGCTAAGAGAATACAAGATCATGTTCCTCTGTCCCCAAAGGCTAATACTGCAGAACACCGTGCACCCATGGAACCTATTGAGAGCTGCACCTCCACATCTTGTCTACCAGACAACATAGATCTCATCTCTGCTACCACTCTCATAGTAGGAAGCAGCCTATGGGGACCCTATATTCAATCAGACCGCTAAAAGTGAGAAAGGTTTCAGAAACCATAAAATCTGTTGCAATGATGCAAGTAAAAAAGAAACCAAAAAACCTCTATACAAACCCCCTCCTCCCCCCCAAAACTGTAGTGCTTGCATTTAATATTTACTAGTAACTGAAGCAGTCTACTACTCACTAGTATCCTGTAAAAGAACTAAGAGTGGCACTCTGTGCCAGGAGGAAATGGGTATTGCTTCTCCTGCCCCACCTCCAACTCACTTTTGCTAAAGCTCGTTTTCACTGCAGAGCCTTGGTGGCCCCATTCTGACTGACAGCAGCAGAAGGCTGACAGTAGCAGCCTTTTATGCATCTTGGCGCTACCAGTTGGCTTTGCTAGATTATAATTTCCAAATCTATGTGTCTGCTTAGACTACAATGCCTCATATATTCAATTATTCTCCTAACTCTGCCAGAAGCAACGTATTTCTAAAGTAATGCAAACTTACAAAAAATGCAGTTTTATAACTAATTCATATTGCATCTGCACTTGCCCAACTTTAGTTTGAATAGTGTTTTCTCATCTACTACATAAAAAAACTTGAAAAACTTTTGATATTATTTCCATATGCCTCTGGGCTCAAATGTAGCCTTCTGTTCAACTTCAGGCCCCATTTCTGAGCCAAGAATTGTTATTTACTTACATTTGTCCTTGGTCCTCTCTGAAGGAACGTATTTGTGCAAGGGCCTTTGAGTACTTTCCTGTCTCTGTGAGACTCTCTCCACCTGCCTGATCAATTATCATAGATAGCAGTCGGACCGGCTTTTGAAGAGGGAACACTTGGAAACACCTGCTTTTAGTTACCTGATGAACTAACTTTGCATCCACTTCCCCCCCTCCTTTATTTTTTTCTTTTCTTTTTTTTTTTTTTTTTTTTTTTTGTTGTTTTTTTTGCCGGTTTTTTTTTTTCCTTCAAATTTTGTTTCCCGTCTTTGGTTTCCTTTCTTATGTTTTTTGGGTTTTAATTCAATCTTTTCTCTCTGGCTTTCTGTGAATGATCTCTAATTCAGCCAATCCTCTTTTCTATGTGGAGTTTGTCAGAGCTAATGCTCTCGCACAGACACCAACAAAACTACTGTTGTTTTGTATCCAGAAAATTAAATCAAAATTTTGATTGCTCCTCGTGATGCCCTTTGGTTAGCTTCATCAAACTCTAAGCTTTATTTTATCAGTATTTCAGGATTTCCACGTCCTCTCTGAAAAGTTACCTTTTGAAAATGTTGGACCATCTCACACATTTTGGTTTCTTCCATTTGGGCCCTTCAGCAATTTCCACAGCGTGAAGCAAGACATGATGACTAATCTACTTCTTATGGAGTAGCCTGTAAATAAGGGGAGAGACAGATATATTTTCTAGATTTCACTCTTTGCAATGCATTTTATGGACTAACAGCACATATATATGTATTGTTAAAGGAGGTTGGAGGTTTGGGCAGCAAGATGAGCGTAGATTAAAATTTTTGGCACCTGGTGAAGTAGGAGCAGCATTTTCAGGCCACTGAATGAGTACATAGATTGTGTCTGGATTAAAAG
Source organism: Actenoides lindsayi (assembly GCA_025331215.1). Lineage (NCBI taxonomy): Eukaryota > Metazoa > Chordata > Aves > Coraciiformes > Alcedinidae > Actenoides > Actenoides lindsayi. Next base: position 16,671 of record WTSP01023983.1, read on the forward strand.
CAGAGAAAATAAGCCTAAAATGTAGATATCTAAATGTGTTTTGGCCTGGGTGAGCGGAGAAGGTAGTTTACATCTGCAGGAAGGGATAAATCTTGCACCACATGGGTCTAAATAAAGGTGCAGAATGCCTGAAGTGCTGCTGATGACTTGGAAACCTTATATACTTCATTTGCTAGTTCTGCTTGAAAGCCAGTCTGAGGTCAGTCCCATATAATCCTGTTTGATCCCAAACAGCAGATTCTGCAAACAATTTTTGGGTTTACATTTGCAGATTCTGTTGGCATTAATGAGAGTTTGTTGGGGTAAGGATGTCAGAATAAAGCAGTACTTCCCTTTTCTCTGGGTATCCAAGAAGAGATTGTGTATTTATTTTCAAGTGTTTGCAATGGTCTTAAATACATCAGGCCAGAATCCTACTCAGGTGTGTCCAGTGAGACTTCTAATTCTGACCCCAAGCATTTATTTATAGAGGGTGATGGGGGGCTGGGGATGCCACTGAAGACAACAGTCTCCATTGGGCCAGCTGAAGTGCAGGCTTCTTTTATTTTTTTTATTTTTCTTTCAAATTACTTAGAGTAGATAGAACAGTTTCAATGTTGTAGTAAGGTGCAGGTGCTTATCATTTATAAGAAAACAATTCTTTTACCTTCCTAATGAATTGAAACTTTAGTTCTGCCTCTAAACTGATTCCTGCATCTCTCCATTCAAAAGCTGAACTGATTACCAGGCTGAGTTAGTCAGATGGTGTAGGAAGTAGAAAAACAGCACGTTATTGGCATATTCCTGAACAGACAACAGCCAGTAGGGGTTTTCTGGGCAGCAGCTACAGTTTGATGTCCAGTAGCCCCCAGTTTCCCTTGTATGCAAATCCATTCTTATCTCTTGCATTTTTGTCTATGGCCTGCTGTGCCCAGATCCTTATCAGGGACCTGAAAATACCAAAGACAATGGTTCTTTAGCATTCTCTGTTAACATGTTTTTCATTTGTATGCATCAAATGGTATATATGTCTCCATCTCAGGGATATAATTCACTCCTTGAAGAAATTTACAGTTCAACTTCATCTGGGTAGTTGGGTGAATTGAGAGTTGGTCAGGAGCTTTTCTATTTAATTAAAACTATTAAACTAATCAAAACTTATTGATGGAGATAAACCAGTTGAGACTGAACCTTTTTTTGGCAGGAAAAAAGCTTTTCTAGTCTGAAATGGAATTTCTGATTTAAGATGAAAGAGAATCAGGTTTTAGTTCTTCCTGTTTCAGAAAAAGGATTTAACCTGTTTGCTCCATTCCAGGCAAAACAGACCCATTAAACACTCACCTGGAAGACAGACATTACAGCTTCTCTGCTCTGGGATTGTATCAATGCCTACAGACTATTCTTAACTGGAAAACTAGGAAAAGCAGATTATAATTACCTAGAGAAATGATTACTGCACTTCAGTGGGAGGCAAGAGAGCTACTAATGTCCAAACTTTGCATCCAAAGCAAGTATCTTGACCAGGCTTTTTTTTTTTTTAACCTTTTTCCATGTTTTTTAAAGATTTGTTCTACGTGGCCCTGTAAATACATCAAATTAAGATTAGGTAAATTCAAGATGATTTCAACTTGGATAGCACACATGCCTGAGCTATCCTAGGAGATAGAGATTATTTGATATTTTATACCTGAGCTCATGTTTACCAATAACAATTAATGAACTGCTAGAGAACAACAGATTGTAACTCAGCTCTCCTAGAGTCCATCAGCTTATTGAAGTGTCATTATCATTCATATGCTATGTGATTTTTCCAATTTAGCACTGTTAGAATAAAATGATTCATAAGTTCTGGCCATCAAAGCAACACCTTAACTGGTACTCGACAGAGGGGTTTCACCTGTGATCATTCCTCTTTCTGAGCCAAAATCACTGTTGGCCAGTGGAAAAAAAACAACTAACAAACAGCATACCCTCTTGGCCTGACAATTAACACTCAGACTTCAATGACCTCACTCATTACATGATTCATAACTCACATCAGCCCTGAAATTTTCAGCAGTTTGGCTTAAAATTCTAGTGTTTACCTCTATTGTTACCTCTCTCCTTCCATCTAATGTAATAATTGGGCAGTATTTACATTTAATTTGAGGTCTGAACTCATTTTTGTCACCTACACCTGGGACCTGGAAATATGTACTTTGTATCAGGATATTACTGTACTTTGACTGGGAACTTCCTGCATCAGAATAATGAAAACAGTTCACTTTGCATTGAATGTAGAATCATAGTTTTGGTTGGAAAAGAGCTTTAAGATTATCGAGGCCAACCATTAACCGAGTACTGACAGGTCACCACTAAACCATGTCTCTGAGCACCACATCTACACATCCTTTAAATACTTACAGGGTTGGTGACTCCACCACTTTCATGGGCAGCCTGTTCCAGTGCTTTACAACCCTTTCAGTGAAGAATTTTTTCCTAACATCCAACCTAAATCTCCCCTGGCACAACTTGAGGCCATTTCCTCTTGTCCTACTGCTTGTTAGCTGGGATGGACTGACCCCAACCTCACAACCTCCTTTCCTGTAGTTGCAGAGAGCAATAATGTCTTCCCTGAGCCTCCTTTTCTCCAGGCTAAACAACCCCAGGTCCCTCAGCTGCTCCTCATAAACTTGTTCTCTAGGCCCTTCACCAGCTTTGTTGCCCTTCTCTGAACATGCTCCAGAACCTCAATGTCTTTCTTGTAGAGAGGGGTCCAAAACTGAACCCGGTATTTAAGGCATGGCCTTACCGGTGCAGGGCATAATGACTTCCCTAGTCCTGCTGGCCACACTATTTCTGATGCAAGCCAGGATGCTGTTGACCTTCTTGGCCACGTGGGCACACTGGTGGCTCATGTTCAGACGGATGTTTTCCAACACTCCCAGGTACTTTTCCTCCAGGCAACTTTCCAGCCACTCTTCCCCACGCCTGTAGCATTACATTGGGTTATTGTGATGTAAGTGCAAGACCCAGCACTCCACCTTACTTAACTTCGTACCACTGGTCTTGGCCCATCAATCCAGTCTGACCAGATCCCTCTGTAGAGCCTCACTACCTTCAAGTGGATTAACGCTCTTGCCTAGCTTGGTGTCATCTGTAAACTTACTGAGGGTGCGCCCAATCCCCTCATCCAGATCATTGATAAAGATATTAAACAGAATTGGTCTCAACACTGAGACCTGGGGAACACCACTTGTGACCAGTCATCAACTGGATTTAACTCCATTCACCACCACTCTTTGGAACAAGACAGTTTTTCATCCAGTGAAGCATATGCCCATCCAAGCTGTGAGCAGACAGTTTTTTCATGAGAATGCAGTGGGAAACGGTGTCAAAGGCTTTACTAAAGTCCAGGCAGACAAAATCCACAGCCTTTCCTTCATCCACTAAGCAGGTCACCTTATCAGAGATGAGGTTCATTAAGCAGGACCTGCCTTTCATAAACCCATGCCGAGTGGGCCTGATGCCATAGTGCTTTTGCAGAGAACACTTCACAAGCTAACTAGTATTTGAACATAATTTTCGAAGAAAGGAACATTTTCATAAACACGTAGGTACTGCATTAACTGAAAACTGAGATAAACATCAATATTGTCAACATTCACTCTAATATGACCAACTGTAAATAATTTACTTGTTAAAACAGGATGAAAGTACAGGTGAAAGAAAGTTAGACTGTAACATAATGGGAAACTGGTTAACAAACTTTTCTCAAATCCAAGCAGACGAATGGCAAAACTCTATCCACAGGAACAAGATGCAGAGACTCCCATATCATTTTTAAAAGCTGTGTCTGTATGACATATTTTTCTCCTTGCTGTGAAGATAATCCCACGTAGGTAGTGAGCCTATTTTATTGTTTCACCACCCTAACATCCAGTGAGATGAGAAGGATTGTTTCATTTTCTAATTTCACACATTTATATTGGTAGCCAATACCTATTTCCTGTAAGTTTACCTGTAAGCTGACAGTAAGACATTGTGCAAAAGCAGAATTTTATCAAAATTCATCATTTCAAGCTCTGAATTTCAAAGAAGTCCAGGATATAAAGACACCCGTATCATAACTTTTAGGATGAAACACACTTGGCTCATGGATAGCTCAGGAGCCAAGATCTGAAGACAAAAATACAAAACAACAATAAAAATCACATTACATTTTGTCTTTGAATGAATAGCATAAAATTATTAACTTGAAAAATGAACCACTTGGTAGAAAGTGCAGATGTATCTGGAAGTTTAAACACTCACCAACTGTATGTATCCTCCCAAAATAAGGAATTTTCCCTATCAACATTATTTGGAAATTAAATGAACAAAGTTTTTCAGACCATGGTCTGATTTGTATGTCTATTAAATCTCCAAGGTAAAACTTTACAGAAAACTGATTTAGAAGTCCAAAACTTTCTGGACATGTGAAACTGGGAAGAGGACACAAACATCAGTCCTGCAGCTGAGGTCATCACAACAATCAGGAGTCCAAAACCCAGACAGCCCCTTAAACCCCAGCATTCTCTAAAAAGCAGTATGGAGCAGCACAAAGGTTACTCCACAGCAGGCTCTTCAAAAATAATTTGCTTGGAACTCCATTCTGAAATTTATAATAACTAATCAGTAATCTGCAGAGCACTGCCGCAAGACATTATCATTTGGGAAAAAATAAAACAAACTCCTACTTCATCCAGAATTTTGTGTTAGTTGCCTGCTTTGTCAATACAAGATTTAACACTTTTTTTTTTTTTAATGGCTTTGTATGGCATTCTGTTCTCATTACTGCAGATTGCCAGACTCTGCCATCTTAGCAACTATACTTAATCACAATGCTTGAAATGATTGTTGTACAAATCAGGCTTCAATGCTATAAAATCTGAGCAGGATAAAGGAATAAAGGGACCGCTTACTTTCTTCCCTCAAAAGAAGAAAGTAGCTGCTGTGTTAGAAACAGCACTGACATCAAGAGGCAAATCTGCAGTTGCGTTGTTTGTATGTTGAGGTGGCTTTTTTTCAATCTTGCAAAGAATTAGAATTCCATGGAATCATGTCAAACAATGTGAGAAATTTAAAATTCTTGCTTTCTAAGGCAAGGAACAGAAACACCTTTTGTTAAGACCAAGACACAAGTACATTAAAAAAAGAAAATCTGATAGACCATTTCCAAACTTACTGATTTCTTTCATGTTAAAATCTAATAATATTGCTGAATCTCTCACATTTTTGAGGAATCCCCTATTATAGTTTAAGGTAGTAAATTCAATCACCATGAATCTTCTATCTGCCCTTTCCCAATTTCCCAAAATTGTTGGCAGTGAGAGAACTGAAATGGAGTTTGAAGCACTGCTAATTGAGAACAAACAGAAAAAAGGACAAGAATAGAAAAAAAGACGTAAGTTAAGACATTGTAGTAATAGCTTAATGGGGACAAAAGGGAACAACAGATGGTAACAAACCAACTGTTTGTATCTTTGGCATTTTTTTTATGTGTATCTACATGGTGCCATAAAAGACATGTTTATGCATATAAAGAAATATTTAGAGTTCACACTGAACTAAACTCTGCAACTATATGCACATACAGAAGTATCACGCAAAGCTGTTTTGGATGGAGACCAAAACCTTAAGTCTGAAGTCACTGCTGTTACATTTGCCATGTGTAATGAACACACCAGTGTAGGTCCCAGCATTTCACAACAGAGGTACCTTGTCTGGATTAGCTCTAAACAGATTATGCACAGTTCTATTAGAATTATCAAAATCAAGAAGAAACACTAGAGCCAACAGTCTCATTCAAAAAACCAAAACTGGGCTCAAACCATAATTAAACACAGAGATTTTAAGAACTAACATGTTTGTGACCAGTTGGCTATTAAAATAGACAATTTCAAGACAGAAAACATAGTATGTATAGATCTGTGCTTCTATTTTTCCTACAGTTACTGAAGTTATTAATCATGTAGAACTATGGAGTTCTTAAAAAGATTCTGATTATATGGTATGTCTGCAGTTTCTGTAACAAAATCCTGTAAAGGTCAGCCACTGGATAGAAATTTGTTATGGATGTTTTCAAGTGCTAGTATAGCAATGAACCAATAGGCACAAGGTCTCCTCCTGCCCGCGAAACACATCTGTGGGGATTCGCAGAGGTGCAAATGCACAAATTTACCAGTGAACAAATCAGTAAATAGAAGTATTTTAGTTAAAAGCAGAGAAGACTTAAGGTTTTAATGAACACAGATGAAGGGCAACATGACAGCAAATATAATAAAAAGATTAATAGTAAGCAAGGAATTTCTAAATTCAGATAAAAGATCCACAGGCACTACCCCACGCAGTTTCTTCCAACTACACCAACACTGAAGTTCAGCAAGTGACCGCATTCATTGTCAAAACCTCAGATCTAATTTCTATTCTGTTCCAGAAGAATCAAATTACCATTCCAGAAAGACTGCAAGAGTAAAAAGTAATTTTGAAATGTAATCTGCCCACACTGTCCTTGTTTCAAACAGCAGAAGCTCTACCAGTGTTGAGTTTCTCGCTATTTTATGTGTCTCAGTAACAATGGCATTCAGCTTTGCAGATGTTTCAATTAAAACCTATAATGCTTCCTTATAGTCAAAGAATTTGTTTTTTCCAATTAAATCCCTCTTGCTCTTGCCACACCTTCTTAACAAGCACTTTTGGCCCCTTGGCAGTCTTACGGATAAACTAGTAGTTTTTGTGTTAGTTTAACAGAAAACTAGCAGCAGTAGGTTTCTGCCATTCAAACTTTTTTTTCTGTTGTACCCACTTCCCATCTCAGAAACTTTTTTCAAATGACTGTGTCACTTGTGCTTGCAAACTAAAAGAGTGCACAATTTCTAGCTGTTCTGTATTGTTCTAATAGAGCGTTCTGTCAAAGAAAGAAACTAGCCTGCTAAATTTCTAGTTCTAATTAATAACCAACTGAAAGAAATTATCAGAGAGTCTGCAACAAAGAGAAGGATGAAAATAAGTCAGGTATGCTACTGCAGTAATAAAGTTGCTAAAGTTAAACAATTAAACACAGCATTTTTTTTCGTATTTAATAAATAATATAAAAAAGTGAACCTTTTGTTTGTTTGTTTGTTTTACATTATCAGAAAAAACCAGTTTCTTATCTAACTCCAGCAATAATACAAGCAATAATGAAACCCATGTAGATTTTTGGGTGGACATTCCATATCCTGTTTAAGTGGAGTCCAGTGTGCACAGCCTCACAACTACTGATGACTCTTCCATTCCTGGGGTTGGTCTTCTTTTGTGTTGTTCTGGTTCCACAGATGACCTCACTGTTCATTTGCAAAAAAAAATTAAAAAAAAATAAATCATATTCCTTGGTTAACATGGAAAAAATCTACAAAAACATAGCAAGTTTCAACACCTGATCAAATCATAACTATTTTTAGATCATCATACAGATGTTCAATTAGGTTTGTCACATCAACAGTAACATGGCATTTTACCTTTAGCCTTGTAGAAAAAAAAATGAAACCCGACAGTATATGCACATACAGACACAGAGTACACTTGACAAAAACACTTTCATGTTGTTTACATTTCACTTTTATTTAATCCTCAAAACTGCCCATATTGCAGGGTTTTTCTTGATGAAATATGGAACTGAGCAATTAATTCTACAAAATTATAGTAAAAACTTGCTCATTTTTCTACCTTATTGCTAAGAAACTTTTACAGGTGCACAGTTTGTAAAAATAACCCTTTTAAGACTGAATGTATACACATGCTACAGGATTTTAAAAATAAAAAAAAGACATTAGCATAGCACCTCCAGATGGGGCAAATGCAGTGCTGAACATAGACAGAATGTTTACAAAGTTAGAACTGCTCTTTTATTTTACAGCTTCTAAGGGAAGAAATTGTTCAGTCCTAAAAGGGTTAAGTAGAAACCCTAATATACTTCTTTTTCTAACAAAGCTGCCACTCAATCCCACAGTACAGTGCTTGAAAACAAAGTCAAAAGTCTGGCACAGGAAAGTATACACATTTGTTCAGTACTCATAAACACAGCTGCTTTTGAAAGAAAGTAAATAATATGGTTAATAATTGAAGAGCATCTTAGTTTCAAGATGGACACCTCCATGGAGTCATTTAATCTACAAGTGGGTAGCTTACTTCCAATAGGCAAGTTGTTTCACTTGGTATTAATTTTTAGTATACGGGGAATTCACTTATTTATGTCTTGAGTTCATGTCTTTTCAGGTAACCATTCTGATCTTACCAGTCTGTGCAACAAAAAGAAGTACAGAATACCCTTATTAGCAGAGTTGTGGGATGCCCTCAGGGCAAATAATTACGAAAAAATCTTCAGCAGCAGATTATTAAAGACATCGCTAGTGTTGAATTCCGAAATGCAGTTCCAAACATAAGAAAACAAGAAAAGGCATAGCTAAATTTGAGCACTTAATTTGCTTTTTCTTCCTCTAGCTGGAACTATAACAACATTCTGAACACAGACTCATTTTCTATGTATATAGAATTAACAGCAGACTTAACAGCTAGACTTGAACAGTTATAATAGTTTCATACTGAAACATTCTACAAGTAGTTTTATCAAAATCTTGAGATATTGTTAATATTATGAAAATTGATTAACAGCTCACAAGGCCAATAAATGTAACAATATCACCCCACATGAAAAAGTTCAGGAAGATAATACATCTGAACATTGGACATCTCAACAACAGTAAGGACCTGGAAGACCATTTCTGTACTACAGAGTAACTACTGGCAACAAGGGAGCCACAAGCCCAAGAGAAAAATGGAGTTTAAAATGGTCTTGTAAGCAGAACTTTATTTCTTATTTTCACTTGGCTGTAGTGTGTAGAACAGCAGAAATTAGGCTAGGTCATTAGGCTCGTTACAAGTCAAGGAATATTATATCTATTGGGCAAAATTACTGCAAGTAAAGAAATTGAATATAAAAAGTATTGCATTTATATGTAAAAATTTTAAAATAATGATTATAAAAGCATGTGTCAAGTTCTGAAAAGCTATTTTAAATAGTCTTTGAAGGTTGAAAGGCTTGTTATGGTTTGCCTACTGTGTGTACATCCTGGTTTGTTCTTGAATACCCTCTAAATCTCATAATATATATCACTTATTTTAATTCTCAGTCTAATTAGTGACAAAAAATCTGTGGCTCTTGAATTAAGCCATACTGTAAGATACTTATGTGCTTCTAACAAAAACACTGTGAAATGATTCCTGCCACAACACAATTCAAACGACATTTTATAGCACACACAAAGGTAAACAGATTTGCAAGTAAATGCCAGTAAACAGTTTAAACCAGAGATAAGGCCACAATGAATTCTGCCCTTGGTCACTGAAATGGAGATGAGGTGAGGCAGTATTCACTAGTGCTAAGAGCCAGCATTGTGACTATGCCATGGGAATAAGTTTCACAATACAGAATAGCAACTACAAAGGCCCGTGGTAGAATACAAGCACATTTTAGAAGGACAGTGGCACTGATTTTACTATTAGCTAAATATGCTTTTATAACAGATTTCTTCCTTTAACATTTGTTTTCACACACACAACGGAGGACGAAGGCAAACAAGTTGAATGGAGCGTCAGAAGTACACAAATACGGTGCAGAGACAATGCTTTAAAACGGTGGTGGGTGTTGAAACTGGAGTAAGTGGTCAGAAATAAAAACCCTATGAAAATGGTCAACATTGTAAGCAATGCACAGTAGGAAGCCATAGGTTCAGATTTACACAGCAGTTGTGACGCTTGCTTCAGGGTACAGAAAAGGCTGAACATGCCATAAAATTTGTATTTTGGCTTTTAGAGAGGAAAATCGCGCTATCAGAACTTGTCCTACGAGTCTATGCCTAGCTCTGTGACTACAAATGTCCTACTAGGGTATCCCTTCAAGTACAGATGAAGCAGGCAGGTCTACAAGGAGGGATAAAACATGGCAAAGTCAAAATGAAAAACAAATGCAACGACCAACAAAGTCAAAGTGCAAATGAGCCTTGAATTTACGATGGAGAGAAGACTTGAATGTTGCACAAGCTGTTGGCAGGGAAAGAGAAACCCACAGGAAATAAGGATGGGAGGAGTTGACATCTTCATAGTGCTTTTACGATTTTCTATTCGCCCATTTCTAAGGAATAAAATTTACTTCTAGTTATTATGGTATGATCACTTCACAATGAAAGCACGTTCTCAATACAAGTGTTACACCGAAGTCTGGCCTAATTTACTGAACAGTATGAAGAAAAACATGCTTGTTGTGATTCTCAAGTGATGAAGGGCATCACCTACCAATCCCATTTGTAGCACATACTTCTTATGGTATTTTAGTTACATGCCAACAAGACAGAAGACATGCTGCCAAATGAAGTTATTGGGAACATTCCACTTTCAAAATAAAACATTTAACTTACACTTAATACAAATTATGTACAAGATTAGAAAAACCTGAACAGATCCTGAAACATTTTCAGATGCAACATGACTGAGCAAGGAAGAGGGGGAGTAACCCAGTAACAACCCTTCAAAAAACACCAACGTATGCCTGTGACATGAACAATCATTAACATGACTGTTTGAGATGTCACTTAAAACAAAAAAACTCATGTAATGTTAGAACCTCATGAATTATCACTATAAATACATATTTAAAAAAGGAAAACAGAAATAACTATTAACAATGACTGAAAACAGAGCACTAAAGTTAACATACATTGCATGTATTGCAGGCAAGGCAGAGGCATTTTTTTAAAGCTTTTGCACAGACTTCATATAATCTTAAAAAAAATATGCTGGCCTTTACAAGGTTCTACTTGCTGAAATAAAAACAATTTCAGTTCATAAAAAGTCACAAGACTTCAGTTTAAAAAAAGGAACAGTTCCAGCCACAGACCAAAAATATATATTTTTTTTTTTTTAAAACTGGAAGAGTATGGTAATTAGATTATACAAGCATGGTCAGGCTTGGAACCTGAATATACTTCAGAGCAAAAGCTCAGAGGAAAAAAAAATATAAACTATTTGGTAACAAAAGTGTACTATATGTTGTGATACAAAAAAGGTATGGTGAAAATGTACCTTTTATACTAAAGCTTATACAAGTTCCTTGGTCCATAAAAACTATGTTGTGTTCATGTTTACTAGTTTGCTCAACATGTATCCCAGCCACATATTTTGTTTCTTGCCCATTAAAAAAACAGCTGAAAAATAGATTTTCAATAAAGTTCTTATGTTTCAGATGTTGGTTTTGTTTTTTTGTTGTTGTTGTGTTTTTTTGTTGTTTTGTTTTTTATTGTGGCTTCTATATTTAAGATCAGCACTTGCAGGTAACAAGGTTCAAATAATATCACCTAAAATGAAAAGGTGTTTTCCCATGAAACCACAAAAATTGTTCAGTTCTCTTGAATGTAGCACTTAAGTCAGTTAAAGTCCAGACAAACAACAGTAGTTAGGAAACTACAGTTGCTGTAGATGATGTGACATTGGTTGGATTTGTGCTGACGTTTGTGTAACTTCCCTCGCTGTTTGTATTTGTTTCACTGGAAGCCATGAGGCTTGAGTTGGCTCTGAGAATTGCTCCAGCAGCACTGCAGTGTGGTCGTGGCCCTGGTTCCGGTGTGTATGTAAAGGTAAGGCTGGTGGAGTAAATGATGCCATCGTTACGGACCAAAGTTACTGGAACCTGGACTGGCTGACGGACCCACCTCCAACCCTCTCGAAATGCAGAAATGTCTGGAACAACACATAGCATGCTCTCTGCGCATCTGAAAAATAGAAGAGTCAAGTGAGCATAATAAAAATTAAAGAATAGAACCGAGTATTTCAGTTGGAAGTGACCTATAACAACTGTCTAGTCCAACTGCCTCACCAAAAGTTAAAACACGGTGTTAAGAACATTATCCAAATGCCTCTTAAACACTGACAGGGTCGGGGCATCAACCACCCCTCCAGGAAGCCTGTTCCAGTGTCTGACCCCCGCCCCCCCCCCCCCTTGGTGAAGAAATGTTTCCTAATATCCAATCTGAACCTTCCCTGGTGCAGGTTTGAGCCATTTCTACGTGTCCTGGCAAATGATACCAGGGAGAAGAGCTCAGCACCTCCCTCTCTACTTCCCCTTCTCAGGAAGCTGTAGAGAGCAATGATGTTGCCCTTCAGCCTCCTTTTCTCCAAGCTAGACAAGACCCAGAGTCCTCAGCAGCTCCTCGTCGGACACTCCTTCCAGGCCTTCCACCATCCTTAACATTCTTAAATTGTGGGGTTCAGAACTGCACACAATACTCATGGTGAGGCTGCAGCAATGCTAAATGCAGTGGGATAATCTCTTTTGACCAGCTGCATATATTTTGCCCTCTTGGCTGCCAGGGCACGCTGGTGACTCATATTGAGTCTACTGACAACCAGCACCCCCAGATCCCTTTCTACAGGGCAGAAAGTATCTAGTCTTCAAAGCATCCAGTAAAGCATAATCACCATAGAAGTAGTAGGAAATACCGTACCTGTACATGGTTTCGGCTTCCACATCCCCAAACCAGACACGTAAATTTGGAGTGAAGTTCTGGCCTGTAAGTTCCAACATTGCTACATCCCCGCCACCATTCAACTGGAAAGGGAGTGAACAGAAAAAAAAAGAAAACCCAGGAAAAACAATTATTAATACAAGCAAACATCCCCCTCCAGGGAAAATAAACAAACAAGAACCAGAAAAAAACCCCAACAGTTTCTGTACGCATGTGAAGAAAACTGTGCTGTTTCTATCAGCTAGATAAAACTAAAGGAAACACATACATGCAACTGAACTGTAAAAAAGCTACATCTCTACAAGATACTACCAATTAATTTGATAAACTGAAGGAACCTCTAACTTCTGATAGTGACCTCTTAGAAGTCAACAAGGCTTTGAAAGAATGAAAAATGTTTCAGAGAACATGTCAGGAGAGCTGAATGAAAATTTTCTTAATAAGGCTTCAGTATGGCTCTCTTTGATCTATAATTTTCTGTTTTAAGAGCTAAGATAAATGTCTACATAATAAGAAGCATAAGTCCTAAGAATATCACTACCACAGTATTTTAAGAAATAAAACCTGTAAGGTACAGAACAGTATTAATAATTAATATTATTCCTGTGATGGATAGGCTCATATATTCTGAAATGTAGGTAAGAAAAATTATTGCAACATAAAGTACATTTCCTATTTACAAAGCTAGTAAGAATGTTTTCCTACAGTATTCCACAAAGATGACGGGAAGGTTAAATTAGTACGACAAAAATAATCTCACATAAAAGAGTTTATTAAAAAAACCCCCAAAACTTACTTGAAGACTTTCTACAACAGGCACAGGTGTCACAGGAGCATGAACCGGTCCCATCCCCTCATAAAATGTGTATTCTGCTTTATCCGTGCTAATGATTGTCCAAGAAGCTCCGTCATTAATCATTTCTTTATTTGGTTCTTTTGGGCATGGAGTGGCCTTAGAAAGAAAACAAAGTTTCAAATCTGACCTACAGACAAGTTTGCCAAGTCACAGAGCTAAAAACCAACTCATCCAGTAACAATCCAGTGTTTCACCACCTCCATTGTCAAAAACGTCTTCTCTACATCCAGTCCAAATCTACCCTCTTTTAGTTTAAAACCATTACTCCTTGTCTTGTTGTAACAGGCCCCACAAAAAAGTCTGTCCCCATCTTTTTTATAGGTTGCCTTCAAGTACTGAAAGGCTGCAATAAGGTCTTCCTGGAGCCTTCTCTTCTCCAGGCTCAACAACCCCAACGTTCTCAACTTTTCTTCATAGCAGAGGTGCTCCATACCTCTGATCATTTTTGTGGCCCTCCTCCAGACCCTCTCATTGGAGATTCACGCCCTTCTTGTACTGAGGAATTCAGAGCTGGACACAGTACTCTAGGTGAGGTCTCACCAGAGCACAGCACAGGAGGAAAATCACCTCCCTTGACCTGCTGCCCACACTTCTCTTGATGCAACCCACCAGGGTACAGTTGGCCTTCTGGGCTGTGAGTGAACTTGTGAGAATGCTAATTCTCACCTATGATACTGTAACTTCTCCAACCTTCTGGGTTTTTATTGAGTTTTACCTTAGTTCAGCTTTCAAAGTTTTAACATTATTCAACAGCCACTAACTAACACACTACAGCAACAGTAAGTAGCTACTTTAAACCAGATCTTGTTTTATGAATGCAAAGTTGACTAAAACAGCTACAGAATGAAGTGCAATACTTCTCATTAATTATGATTTACATTTGGCCAAGATTTTTTTTATCTCTTTAGAGAGTTCTTCACTACCCACAAAATGATGGAAAACACAAGCATACTATTTCAGTGTTTGCGCAAAGGTGTGGAACAGAAGCTGAAATAACAACTTTGCAAATCAGTCAGAAATTTTTTCTCTTTTTAAGTACTACTAAATTAGTATACATACATACATGCATATATACATACAAGAATCAATTCCTTCTGTCATAGAAATCCTCGAAAGATTATGATTCCTCTTATTCCTCCTTATCATTTCCAAGTAGAGCAGTTCACCTCCAGGCACTTCCCCCTCCCCCTCTTTCCTTTCCTTTCCTTTTATAACTAATCTTTCTCAACAGGTGGCACTGGAAGACTGAAATGCCTTAACAGCATGCTTAGTACTTCATGTACTGACTCACGTGGAGATAGGATGGGAAACAAACAATTGCATAATATTAACGGATAAAGGACAGAATTCCCCAAGAACTGGTATACACAGCAAGGACACAGACAAAAGGAATCCAAGGGATGTAATATATTTGGATTTAGAAAAAAAATAAAATCAAACAACCAAACACCACTAACCTGTCCTCCCTCTCACCACGCCTACACCCCCCCCCCCCCCCCCCCCCCCCCACAAACAACCAACAAAAAACCAAAACAAACAAACAATCAAACCCCCCTGACCCGCCCCCCCCCCCCCCCCCCCTCCCCCCCCCCCCCCCCCCCCCAAAAAAAGAAAAAACCCAAAATGCTCAAGAAAGTTCTGTATCAAAGGATATTAATGAAAATATAATGGATTAGAAAAAAATGTGGGGGTTGTTTGTTGTTTTGTTGTTTTTTGTTTTTTTTTGATAGAAAGGTAATTGAAGGAAATCAAAAAGCAAAAGGTAGAACTTAACAGTTATTCTCCTTTCAAAATGCATAAAATTCAACAGCAAGGTCCCTTCCCCAAAACTGGTGTTGTGACCAGTTTTATTTAATGTCCTCACCAGAGTGCTGCTAAAGTCAAATCTTCAAACATCTGCATGATCCAAAGTTTTTCATGTAGTTAAAATGCTGTTACAATTGCAAGGGTTTTAAGCCCAGAAGGACATCAAAATAAACATAGAGGAGAAAAAAATGGTAATTATCTTCAATTTAGATAAAAGTGAGGTGTCTAAAGAAAAATTCTGTAAGTGATATCCATAAAATACTGAAATATTATAAATAAAATACTCAAACTGGCAGTTACAACTCAGGATCCTGGAGTGACCACTGACAGTTTTCTGAAGCCACCAGCTCAAAAGGCAGTGGCAGTTGCAAGTGGCAACACAATGTTGGACACAATCAGAAAAAATATCGAGAACTAGGTATGAGGTATTATTTAGCCAGTGTAAACCCTCTGTTCACCTCATTCTGAAATACTGTGCAAAGTTCTGGTCTCCCTGTCTAAGAAAGACATGGTGAAAAAAGAGAAGGTACAGAAGGAGCAACTAAAATCACTGAGGAACTGCTGACCTTATGAGAAGAAAAGACTGATTCTCCAGTTTGGAGAAAAGAAATTAAGATGTTGATGAGAAAGGTGAATGCAGAACTGTTGCTCACTGGAACTAGAAATCACTCACAAACTATTAGATCATTCAAAACAAATACAGCAAAAGTTTACTACACAGAGGACAGGAAACCTCTTGAACTTTCTGCCACAGAATGCTGCAGAAAAAAGAAAGCCCCAGCGCATTCAGAAGGAATCAAACCAATGGACTACACAGCTACAAAAGATGGGATGCAGCCTTTAACATCCCTTAATACAAGAAGTGTGGATGCTGGCAGACTACAACTGCACTGGACTGCACAAAGCTACCAGGTGTGCCTGCTTCCTGTGAGCACTATGTCTCCTATAGCTGCTGTTACACATAGATATGGACCATTCTCTCTGACCCAGTAAGGCATTATTTATATTCTTTCTGTATTGTCCAAAATATATGGACAGCTTGAAAGAGAGAGCTGGCTGGTACTTCAGCAACTGAATTTCAAGGTTCTTGTAGATTCATGCTGACCTGACTTTTTACAGCCTCTCTGCTTTAAGCCTCTAAGGTCTCTATATTGGGCTATTTCCATTCATCCAAGAGAGACCTGTCACCCTAAAGCAAGGTTTGGCATTTTTTGTTGTTTCAGTTTTTTTCTGTTTGTTTGATTTGGTTTTTGTTTGGTTCATTGTTTTTCTTTGCTTATATGTTTTCGTGGGGTTTTTTGTTTGTTTGTTTTTACAGTGACCACAGTCTGTCTAGACTCCTATAGAACTGCATTCAACAGTAAGCTCTTAAGAGCGAGCAGGTAAAAGATGCTACACATGCCTCTTTCTCTGGCCTTGGTCTTCTGCTCCAAAGATTAAAAAAAAAAAAAAAAGGTAAAATAGGATTTGTCTCCTGCCACTGGTAGAAAGAGTTTATCTTCCATAGTGATTTCACTTAACAAAGAGTGATAACATCGGGATGTGCAAGTTAACAGATTTTATTCAACAAATAGAAGCCGCAGGCACCTACTCCACACTAAAAGAATTCAGAATAATGGGTAGTCCTTTTATCTAAGTCCCACCCATGTAGAACATTCAGAGCTCTTATCAGATTATGCTCCATGAGTGCTGCGGAAACTGAGGAGTGATAGGATGTCCTGGTAGTCCACAAGCAATTCCAGGACGCTGAACTAAAACAGCTGACAGAGAAGCAGGAGCTGCTTCTTCATTTAGCTGTTCCTTTAAAGTACTTTGAGAAAGATCAAATAGCAGGGCTGATTCTGAGTTACTGCAATTCCCATTTCATAGCTGTCTCCTTGACAAAGGTCCATTCTCCTATACAAGAAAGTATCTTGACAGGTGTATCTCTGCTAAATGCTCTGGGTAGAATCAACAGATCTGGTCCCTTCTGAGCCAGAAGTCAGGAACAGGTTTCCTGAAATATGAACAAAGCTTCTTATATTCTCTTTCCTTTGTCCCAATTCAGGACAGAAGTCAACTGAGCCTTTACCAATCCTTCTTGCCCCTTCCCTTAAATTAAGGGAAATCCTTACAAAGTTAGGTTCCCCCTTTCTTAGGCCAGAAGCTACAGCTGTTTCCAATAAGAAGTCTCAAATCTTTCCTGAGTGTGACCATCTTCCTGGAACACTGCACTACCTCTCAACACACTCTGCTATTTGAGCTGCCCTGAACGTTTAAAGAAAATTGCAATACTTAGGTGGGCCTGAACTTGGTCACAGTCTTGTTACTCTCATGGAAATTACCATGCTGAAAGTCCGGTAAAAGCACACTAACATGCATGAGACTAAACCTAAAATTTGTCAGCATATTGTATAAGATGTCAGAACAATCATACACTGTAGTATTTTTTTTATAGCTTTCTCTAGGGGTTCATTTCTGTTACAGTAACTCGCCAGGGATATTTTTCTCCACCTGCTGGAGAAACAAATACTTAAAAGACTAAGACAGCTGCATTTTTTACAGACAAATCAAATTACTGTGGTCAACTGTCATAGCTATGTTTATACTTTTAGCCAAGAGCAAGACGGTGCAACTCTGCTAAGTTCACCATGAAATAGGACTATCATGAACTGCATTGTTTCCTATTTGCAGTCCTCTAGAAATGGACACACAAGTAAGTGGTGCAATTCCACTGGCATATGTCAACATGTTAAGCCTCAGTATCACGCCTGCATGCACAACTTCCTAGCGTGTTTCTGCTTCTTCCATTGGAGAAAACAGAAACTACTGTCTAGACAGGCATGTAAGGTTACAAGGAAAGAAAAACAGATTGGAAAGGGACAGATAGAGTTTGTTGCTTTCCATCCTTTGTCTTTTCAAAGCAAAACAATAGAATCACATTCAAAACCAGCTGCAAAATTGGCATTCATAAATATTTTGGGAATATTTGGGAAAACTTCACAACCACACTTCTCATCTATTGAAATAAGTTATAAAAAACTCACTTGAAATTGGATTATTCTCTCCTGGGAAAGGCACAAATACATTCTCTCAGTGTCTTTAAGGTAAAATGCACATTTATGGAGCTGTGATACTGGATCATCTGCATCCAATAATGCTGTTTGTTTATCTACTTTTCGAATTATCTGTGAATAAAAATTGTACATTTATATTTAGGACAACTTCTTTACGTCATTACATTGGAGATCACATATGTATTGTTCATAAAGGAATTGAAAGGTCTTTTTTAATTTTATTTTTTTTTAATTTCCATGCCCCTTTTTTAATACCAATCCTCCAGTTTTAATACCAATCCTCCAGTTTTAATACCAATATCAGAGTCATCATTCTCAATGCTTTTGAAACAAGAGCACAACATTGAAGGGACATGCAGTACTACAGCTTCAATGTGCTGCATGCATATATATTTTATCTTTTTTGCTGTTAAGAGTGAGGAAGAAAACCGAAGCTTCAGCAAAATCTACTTTTGTTCCATTTCCTGGTACAAAAGAACAGTAAGTCAAGTATTAACAGACTTCTACAGAAGCTTTCATCACTGACAGCATCAACAAAATTCTGTGGCAGACTAGATGCTGAATGAGAACAGTGAAAATAAGGATTTAAAGGTACTGAGATGTCTAAGTAGTTTTGCAAATACAGCAATCATAGCATATCTTAACAACAGTTGGTCACTAAATATTAAAGACAACTAAAAAAACCCCTGCTCCTTACATCTGGCAGTTCAGTAAAAAATATCTGCTGACTTAATTCAGAGTGGTTATACTGATTTATTTTTAAAAATTAAAAAAGTTATTCCCTTACAGACAGTGGAAATCTGTAGCTTGGAATTTTAACTCAACTTCTAGAAAAAAGTTTAATGAAACATCAGCAGAAGCAGTAGTCAAAGTGCTTGAAGATTTCTAAGCCAACAATCAGAAAGCCGACCATGTCCTCTGGGATTTCTAATGATAATAAATGGCATTATTAGCAATATAAATTTCAAGATTAGCTCCTTTCTTCAAAGTTCTTTGCATTAACTTACAAAATGTCTGCAAGTTACTTTTCAATAGCATCACCTTCAATCAGTCCTGTAAGGCAGCATAACAAATGTTCCCAATAGCAAACAAGACAGGAACCTTTAGTCTAATTTGTTGTAATGTATTTCTACCTATGTATAAGGTTTCTGGAATCATAAATGATGGCATCTCCTTTCAACAGTAAGAAAATATTAACATGGAGTCTGCAAATAAGTGAGATCCTCTTACTGAATTTCATGTATATGTGTACTGAACCAGATCAGCAGTAACCAGGTCTGGATTTTTCTACTGAATGATGTGATTAAAACAAGAAAAAAACAACAACAGAAAAAACCTAAAAAAATCTATTTACATTATCACTTTATATCATTTACTCTGAGCAAGCTAAGTCAAGTTTGACATTGGGAGAGAATTTCTCATTACATACCTAGTAAAATAAGGCTGGAAAGAGGAACAAAAACTCGCCTGCTGGGAAGGCTGGTTTTACATTGGCGCATTCTAAAAACTGTTTCTAGTTAAAACTGAAACTGGCAAACCTTTGTATGAAATTCATAATGGGCTGACAAACCACAATTTCACAGCAGATCTCATAAGCAGCATTGTTTATTTTCAGGCATATAAAGTTCCACTTAGCTGGCATTAAGTGCGTAGAACAGGAGAACGAAAAAGTATCTATCATTATCCTTAAATTTATTTCTAAAAACCATTGTGTCTATCCAGCAATAAAATGTTTTTGGTTCACAAACCTTAACCAGTTATAATCAATTTTGTATCTGTGACAAAGACAAGGGCTGAAACTGTCGCTTTCTGAATAAGAAGTTATTCCAAAGGCATTTCCAATGTTCCATATTTAAAACAGATGCTATAATCAATGTCCAAAATGCTTTTGTAAGATGATATTGGTATAATTACGCACCCTTAGAAGTACACAGAAGTGCTTTTAGATTCAAATCAGTAGAGCATTTTTAAAGCTGTGCTGAACTCAACAAATAGAACAGTCCTACTGGCTACAAAGACTTTACTCATCTATTCAATATCAATATTTAAAGTATTTTGCTACGCTGGGACCTACATCACTGCTTTTAAAATAGACATTTTAAGGACAGCTTGCAGATTAACCTACTTTGGCAGGTTTGAATTCTGAAAAATTCCCTATGTTTACTGTACAGGCTGTTCTTTGCTTACAGAATTAATCTGCAGATAATAATAATACGCTTTATTAAAACGAATGCCATTTTCCATACACAACATTTATTACCAAAAGGAAATGTACAAAGCCAAAACCTGCAAACAATTCAAATCTAACTATGCAATTACACTAAGTAGCCATCTATGAATTAATTACAGCATTGGAGAAATTAAACTGTACCAGTCTTGGGAGTGCCATGCCAGTAACTGAGCATACAAGTTTGACAGTCTGCCCATAATGAATGTAGCCATCTCTCACTGTGAATTCTTCTCCTTCCGATTCATCATCATCCACTGCATGAAACAGGAATTTTCACGTTATTTGTTTTAGTAACTGCTTTCCTCGATAGGAAGAACATTTAACATCACGTTGTTACAGCAAATACACAGTAACAAAACAAATCTGCATATGGCCAATTAATGTGGGAGAAAAAATGAGGACTTTTTTTTTTTTGTGGGGATAGAGGGAGGGAGGTGAAAAAAAAGATATTACTTCATTTTTACTTACAGAGGTGAATGTAAAATGCTCCCCACTGTTGTGAACTTGCATGGAAATTACCGCCTTCTACGTGCAAATATCTGGTGCTAACTGTTTGGGATCGAAGTCTATTAAATAGTGCCACTTTTGTCCCTGACGCAATACATACTGCAAGGAACACATACAGACTTGAGATTATAAAATTACTTTGTTATTACATAGAAAAGTAACAAAAAGTCACAAATACAGTAAAATAAACTGATGAATACTGGAAATCACAAAATAACTCTCAACAATTTGTCAATTTAGAAAATATTTATAGTTGTGACAAGACCAAAAATAATCAGGAAATTACAAGTGGGTAACATACATAGTGACTGTTCTCCAAAGGCATGCTAGTTCACTGAATTTCGCCACTTAGCCAAATGGGCGAGTGCTTGCCAGATGCAAACTCCTTCTGTTCATAGTTCTCCCAACAACTGAGTATTTAGCTTGCCCTTGTGAAGTACTGAGACAACTTTCAGTGATCATTTGAAGTATATTTGAAGTATAAAGAAAAATTATTCTTCGAAATCACAATCAGTTGAAAGGAAGACAGACATAACTACATAAAATTGTAACCATGCAACTTGAAATTTTCTCAGATTTGAACTTACTTATCATTCAAGAGAGAGAAATGCTAAGTCTGTTCCCCTAAAAAAAAAATCAGCAACTAGCATTTTGCCATCAAAATGGGCATGTTTCTTCTATTGGTTCATATTTACTATCAAAGAATGCTTGGTTCATATTCACTGTCCATCAAAACTATCTGTCTGAATACAAAGTCAACAGCGCATACTCTGAGCCCATGGGTGGGAACTGCACAGCAGCAGATTGCCTTTAGTCATGTGGCAAGCTAGCGGCCCCGAGATCCACATTCCATAGGTGAATGGGTTCCAGCCCAACACAGATGGAAGAGCCTTTTAAAGCACTAGTGAAGAGAGAGAGAAAAACAAACAAAAAAAAAGGGTATCTCTTGAGGTGCTCCACTGGTATGCAGGAAAAACTTTGGAGGAAAAGCAAAAATGCTCCCAATTACACATTAGCACCAGAGATATCTTTTGTTGAAAAACATGGTAAGCAAATAAATCTGGGTGAAATATCACCATGCAGATTTCTTAACCAATTACTTAAAAGGAACCATGCAAAACACACTAAAAATAAAAACATGACAATGGCATGAGACAGTAATTAGGTGGCTGTGATGTGATGAAGTGCAGTTTAGATAACATGATGCTACTTAATTATCACAATCTGTCAGCTATCACTTTGATACTGATCAAAGCATCCTAGACACGAGATTATGGCGTCTTAAGAGACCCAGCACCTTAGAAAGCTGGGGTAGAGCATTCTTTATACATTTGTCTATAAAAATTCACTCCTCAATTTTTTTTTTTTTGATGGACCTTTTTTATTTACTAAATAATTAACTGTGCCTGCACAAAACTCAACAGTTCAACATATCTCTATTGGAATACTTTAAAATACACTGATGTGTACAGTTGTGAAATATATCCGAAAAAACAGAAACTGAAAATATCCTTGTATTTACTTCATAGTCAGACCTCAGAATACATAATTAAAATTAATAGGAAACAAAATGAATCACTGCATAAAGAGAAGAACTGTAAAATACTTACAGTCTGCATTTTTCAGTGACTGTTTCTTTTTAGAAGGTTTGGAGATGACTTTGATCCGTTTACTGAGGAACACACCGATGTCGTCACTATTGCCATAGAACATTTTTACCGATAACATGAAGTGCTTTCTCTTGTCTGAGTCTGATATGTATAATGTTTTGGCAGTGCAATAATTCTGGAGGCGAAAACAAACCATTGTTTCTTCAAGTCAATCCAGTTCAAGAAATTATGTATATTTAATTATGAATAAAATATGAAAACTGATGCAATAGTTTCTAAAGTAGTTCAGAAACTGCTTTTTCCATCTCTTCCATATCGTTATCTTTTATGACTGCTGTTTAGCTTTGTGAAGTTTAGCACCTACTAAGGACCCTTACCAGGACTGGGAAACAGATGATTAGAGACTATAGCTGTGTCAAAGCCATCTCTGAGTAGTGAAGAGCACTAGTAAAAAGGACATCTGAGTAGAGCTATACAGGCAGTACACTAGGCATGTACATGAGGCTGCCTGTACAGAAAATGCATTGAGCTAAACTTTTCTTGAAAGGATGGGAGATGAGTCGGTTTTGAAACACTAGAAATTTGCTTTAAGATCATTGTTCACAGTAGGTGACAACAGGAGCTTAAAAAAACCCAAAAAACCAAACCCTCAAAAAGAACTTTTATTATCTTTATTATTCAGTAACATACAAAGTCTTTCTAAGTAGACTGCACTGGAAATATTAGGTAGCTATAAAATACCGGTTAAGAAAACCACCAGCTAAAATGAGCACACATGTGCTGCCTGTTGGAGTCCAACTGTTTAAGTCAACACACATCTTTAAAAAAAAATCTTGTAGGAATTTATCACTTGAAATTTTTAAAGGGACTTAAAGACCACTTCTAGCTGCAGATATTGTTCAGATACTTTCTTGATGAGGCTATCCATTCATGCAAGCCAGGGAGAGGGACATGGAGTGTGGGTCAGAAATCTTACTTCTGTTAACCATTGATGCCTACCATTAACATAACAGTTTAGTGACTATGAATCAACAACCCACAGATGAAAGGTTAAGTACTCTGGCTAGGATCCCATGAGCCAAATCCCACTATCCAACTGTCCGATGTATTTCTGAAAGACATTTTCAAGCCACTTATGTAATATCTGCTACAGCGTAACAAACGTTATCAAAACCAAGCAAGGGTATCCCTTGAAATATACACCACCATGTAGCTATAATATCTTTTGCAGTATGTAGCATCCTTTGCAACGTGGTTTATTACAATTCTTCTACCTTTCCTTCCAAGTTCAGCTGCTGCATTTCTTGGTCACTGTTTCCTATTCCAATGAAGGCGCAAGGTTGTGACTCTTGCTCAGTGCAACCGTCCCGTTCCATTTGCTCTTTTTTTTTCTTCCACCCACTGCCCATCAGATATACACATGGAGGAGGACAAAAGAACCTGAAAACGAAAAATGCATTATGAGATTATGCACAGCTTTCAAGAAAATTGAGACAGAAACCTTTGTGCACCAAAAGCTTTCTCAGCCCATTCACACTCTGCATTCAAGTTTACACATGCACATCACGTCCTTCATTTGCTTCGAAGATTCTTCTAACATGAAAATCAAAAAGAGAACAACGCAAGGAAAATCAGCATTAGATGCTCTGTCACTGAGTATCTTTCCAGTTCAATATATGATCGGTAACAGCCTGCATCTCTATAACCACTCTTATAAAGAAGATATCCTCAAAGAAAGTAAAAAGGCCTTAAAAGTGATGACAGTGTTTTGCTTTCGTAGGTGTTTAACATGATGCAGTGATTAAAACACACAGAACTGTGTGTATTTAATTTAATAAATTTAATGGACAACTACTGACTACAATTCCTAAACTTTTAGTGTTTCATTATTAGCAAGGAGGGAGCCCATTTTGTCCAAGCATCAGCTCTTTTCAGTTTTTAAATGGAATAGTTGATTTTTACATCTTGATCAGTAAAAGACATGATCTAGGCTCTAGCAGCACTGCCTGAAATCAGCCTAGATGCTACTTAAAGCAACATGTTCAAAACTAAATGCAGTATTATAATAATACACTGTATGGGTCTTGAAGTTTCGACAAATTTTTAAAACACTAATCCTAATCACTTCTGGTTTGAGTTTAGGCAGCAACTGCATCATTTAGTTAGCATCTGGAGAACAAGTCCTGTGAGGAGGGGCTGAGGGAATTGGAATTGTTTGGAGAAGAGAAGGCTGAGGGGAGACCTTATTGGTTTCTACAACTACCTGCAAGGAAGTTGTAGTGAGGTGGGTGCAGCCTCTTTTCTCAGGTAAGTAATGACAGGATTTAGAGGAAATGTCCTGAAGATGCACCAGGGAAAAATTAGGGAACATTTAGATTGGATATTAGGAAGAACTTCTTTACTGAAAGAGTAGTCAGGCAGTGGAACAGGCTACCCAGGGAGGTGGTGGTGTCATTATCCCACGAGGTATTCAAAAAACATGTGGCTGAGGCACTTCAAGACATGCTCGACGGGGATGGTGAGGGGGGCTGGATTTTTTTTGGGTTTTGGGTTTTTTTTTAGTTGTTTGTTGTTGTTGTTGTTTTGGGGTTTTTAGTTTAGTTGTGGGGTGGTTTTTTGTTTTTTGTTGTTGTTGGTTTATGTTTCTTTGCTTGTTTGTTTGGGTGTTGTTGTTTTGTGCTTTGTTTATGATTTCTTTTCTTTTTTTCTTTGTTTGGTGGTGTGGTTTTTAGTTTGTGGGTTTTTCTGTTTGATTTTGTAGACAATTGGACACTGTGATCTTAGAGGCTTTTTTCCAACTGTAACACTTCTGTGATTCTGTGTTAAAAACATAAATAAAAAAATCCAAATAAGTATATCCAATTGTAAGGTAGCTAAAGAGGCATGAAGGGAGAGGATAATTAGAATGATTAAAAGCTTTTTTTCATTTCTTTCAAATTGAACAGTAATGCTTAACTTGGCACTTCCAAAACCCAAAGACAACAACCGCCTTATGCAGTTACATAGGTAGGATTTATTTTTTCTTTAAATTTGGGTTGGGACAACTCAATTCATGGATTCTATCTATTAAATACCATACAAACTGCAACAATCAGCTTTAGTATGAAAATCAAGCCAAATACATTTCTTTACCTTACCTACTCACCAAAATTGCCTTTATTTAACAGAAATAAAATGCTCTTTTAAGTAACAATTCTTAATAGATGAAACCAAGGTCTTGAACTTATAACCACATAAAAATATGCAAAGATTAAAACTCAGTACAAACAAATAAATGCAAAGATTTGTAATCATTTCAGTTAATGCATACAATTAATGTATATCCTTTGTTTCAGAAACAGAACACTTTTACTGCCATTCAAAATGTCTCACTGGTTATGATAATGCACAAAAATTATCTCCTGCAGGCAAAAATAAAATAAAACAAAAATAATCTTTCTATTCTGCCAATAAAGCCACAGTAAAATTTTTTCACTTAATTTCCCTCTTTTTAAAAGCACAATAAAACTGAAGATATACCAATATGCATACAGCTTAAAAATCTATGATCATCTTTCAAAAGTATCACACTCTGGTTTAAAAAAAGGCTGTCTACAAAAGAGAATTTGTAGAAAGTAGCTCACTAGGTGAAATCAAAAGATCTGCATGTTTGACAAGCCCAGTAAATTAGAGAAAATGCTCCCACAGATTGCTGTTAAAACTTAGTAATTTCTAAACAAATAGAGCCAAATGCTCTATTTCCTCCATTATGATAATCCATTTCAGCAGACGACATAATTCTCTGCTCCTTTTATTGCCTTCACACTGTTCCAAAGCACAGAAATTTTAATAAATATGAAATTCTGAATAAACAGAAAGCTATTTGTGTGTAGAAGCAAGCTATTCAAAGTTTAACAACTAACATTTTTTCATGTGCTTATTGCCTCAGTTTTAACTATTTATGTTTTATTCTTTGGAGTCATTATGGAACATATGAAGGCTCTGGATTTATTTTTTTTTCAGTTGAAAAAGCAGAACACAAGAGAACCAAGGCAACAGGTAGAAACTGGCCAATTTGCCAAGCAGATGTTTCCTGATGGAACTGTCAGCTTCTGAAACTACACAATAAAATACCTCATAAATAAAATTTAACACTTTCCCAGTAGCAGCACAAGACAATAATTCCACAAGTCCCGCTATGAATCATAAAGCTGAAATTCATAGGTAACTGACATTAAAGTGGATTATTGTAACTTTATTACTATAAGAATAGTCCTGAGATCAAAAATCACCTTTAATAGAAAGAGTAAGCATTAATAAATGTTATCAAACAGCACAGTGTGGATAGCCTTTTTTGCTTACTATTATGCGTTTTGCTTCCTATCTTCTGCTACCTGATCTCTGTTCCAGGTGAGTGGAGTGAATTCCAGTTGGCAACCAGTCACAAGTGGTGTTCCCCAGGGTAC
Organism: Actenoides lindsayi; assembly: GCA_025331215.1. Lineage (NCBI taxonomy): Eukaryota > Metazoa > Chordata > Aves > Coraciiformes > Alcedinidae > Actenoides > Actenoides lindsayi. Next base: position 43,738 of record WTSP01023983.1, read on the forward strand.
AGTGTTGGGGTCTGTTTGCTTTGGTATCTTTATCAGCGATCTGGATGAGGGGATTCAGGGCACCCTCAGTAAGTTTGCAGATAACATGAAGCTGGGCAGGAGCACAGACCTGCTTGAGGGGAGGAAGGCTCTTCAGAAGGACCTGGACAGGCTGGATTGATGGGCCAAGGCCTATGGCATGAGGCTCAGCAAGGCCAATTGCACAGTCCTACATTTGGGTCACAACAACCCCAGGCAATGCTACAGGCTTAGGGAAGAGTGGCTGGAAAGCTGCTCTGTGGAAAAGGACCTGAAGGAGTTGGTCAACAGCTGGATGAACATAAGCCAGCAGTGTGGCCAAGAAGGCCAATGGCATCCTGGCTCGCATCAGAAATAGTATGTCCAGCAGGGCCAGGGATGTGATCATTCATCTGTATTCAGCACTGGTGAGGCTGCACCTTTGAATACAGTGTTCAGTTTTGGGCCCCTTGCTAGAAGAGGACACTGAGGTGCTATAGCATGTCCAAAGGGCAACAAAGCTGGTGAAAGACCTAGAGAACAAGTCTTATAAGGAGCAGCTGAGGGACCTGGGGTTGTTTAGTGTGGGGAAAAAGGAGGCTCAGGGAAGACCTTATCAATCTTTACAACTACCTAAAAGGAGGTTGTAGCAAGGTGTGGGTGAGTGTTCTCCCACATAACAAGTGACAGGACAAGCTTCTAAACTCTCAAACTCAAATGACAATACAAGATCCTTTCTGTGTTAATGGATGTATCCCGCTAATTTTCTTCTCAATAATAAGCTACTTCTAATAAAGAATTTATACATAGACCAAAAATTAGTATCAACCTTTATTAACAGAGCAATGCTTTGCAAAAAAAAAATAACCAACCCCCTTGTATTCCAAGTAGGCACAACATCATAAAGAAAATATTACACATTTCCCTTTTTTCCTCGTGTAGGCTTGTATTTATCTTACTAGTTAGAACACAGGAAAAAAATCCCAATTTTTTTTCATATCCTTTTCCATTTCAGCTTTATTCGAAACAAAGTCCTTTCAAAAACTACGGCCACTAGATGGCAATGAAGGTCTAAGAAACAAGGTTTAACTCAACGCTGAGGAGAAAACAAGTGCTCTTTTTAAATTAGAACACAGAGAAGAAACCTTAAAAAACAAAGACTTGTTGAACAAAGAAAGTTTTGAAACAGACAATTTTAAGTTTGGTTAAAATTACCAATCAAGCAGAAAGAGCCTAGACATTCACAATGTGAATGGGTTTTCTTATGTGTGAGCCTCTTATCCTTCAGATATAGACAAGTACAGAGTCTCAGAGCTTTTTACTTTGTATTCACAAACCCAGGAACTCATATATAGAATACATAACGCTATATATTTTCTACTCAATATACTGTGAGTAAACCATGAGTATCCTTGTATTTCTAATTTTGACCAAGGATTAAAGAAGGTGTCTTCGATATGTATAAAATAACTGCTGGGAAACAGGTTATTAATAAAACATTTCCAATGTAAATAAGAATGTAAATTTGTATGAGAGGATGGCTTTCAGATAACTATAAAAAGAAGGGAAAATCACCTCCCCAAAACAAGTAATTTAGGTAAAACAATTTCCAATATTACTGATGGGAAAGAAGGTAGGACAATGTTTGGTGGAACAAATGAAAATACTCTTCCTTTGCCCTTTGATTTACAGGGCCTACGTCTCTTATTTCTTTAACCACAAAACTGAAGTAAGACTGAGTAGGAGGTAAAAATTCTTATAAAGTGTTAATCTGACCTACAGTAAAAAGAAAATTATGTTGAAGGTACAGACAGCTGTGTCTGGTTCTTCTGAGCTTGTTCAGAATTTTCAGTACGAGAAGTAATGGTGGAAAATCATGTAGGATGTAATTTCCTCACTGGATTTAAAACATATTCTCTTAATACCTCTTCTCTATGCCATGAGCAGATAGGTAATTCCTTGCTGAATGAGTAGTAAAACAACACAGGACATTCCTCCATGAGGTAAACACCTAAAAACTTGATTTAAAAACCATGTGAAATCTGTTAGGGATCAACTCTGTGAGCTCTTTCATTACTGGAAGTGCAACAACCAGAAACGTCTTTCCTGGACAAAACCTATTCCACACTTGTTAGAGCTGCAAGATGAGATGCAGATTCAGTGCTTCCTACTCACTGATATAAAGCACAGGGACTGAACCAGGGCATTCTGGGATACCAGGTCTGTGCAAATCCTTCATGGAGTTACCATTTCTCTACAATGTTTTTTGTGGACTACTAGTTTCTCAGAAGAGGCTCTCTGTGATGCTCTTCCTATGCATCTTCCAGGAATTTGTGATCAGTGTAATTAAAACAATGGGCAGTTTTAAATGAACCTAACATAGGAACTGCTATTAGCCAGGAGAGGTCAGAGGATCAGTCTTCAAGGGCGTCACCATAGTGCCTTCTTACACTATAATTTCATGGGCTGCTCAAGGGAGGAAAGACCATAGGATTACCAACCTCATGTTAGATTGCAGGCTCAGTAACTCAGTACAGTAAACAGAAGCAAGCTGTTACTCTACTGTTCTGATACATCTGTTCCATTAGACCAACTGGAAACGGAACATTTTTCCATGGTAAGAAAACCAAGCTGAGCTTTGTCTAAGGATGCTCCCCTTTATTCCAAAGGACTTGAAGGGAAGAACAAGATAATTTCCAGTGGTTTCTGAGCCTTTACTGCAACAAAGAGAGGAATAGGTTGAGTCTGGAATATTTTTTTAAATCAATCACTGGAGACAATGGTATTTCTTCAATCTCTTCAGTCAATTCCAGGCAACCAATACAGAGAAAATATGGTACTTCAAGTAGAGAAACTAAACTGAACCTGCCAGGAAGCAAGGAGTAGAAAGTAAAATAAAATCAGCTCATGTCATCGCTATCTAGTTCTGATGCATTCAGTATTCTTTTCAAATCACAGGTTTTTGTTCACCAAAGGTTTGCTTTCTCAGATCATCCAAGTAATCCTTGTGTTATCTTACAGAAGTCTTTGCCTTCAGAAGGATCTAGAAGTATCTAGCAGCTAGTTTTCTTTAAGTTCTGGGTGAAATTAGTAGGTAAGCTTTTCCTTTGTACCTGTTGATCAATTCCAAGTTGGTCAAGGCTGATGGTGTGTTTGTCAGTTACCTGCACTGCTTTGAGATAAAACTACTCAGAAGTCCTCTTTCCTTCTAACAACATCCACTGGACAACTCAATACAACAAACAAATGAGCAATCAATAGGTGCTAGAGTGCTAAGGATGAAGCAGTGGAGCTATGAGAAAGCCCTGGAAAAGTCTATGCTCTCAATAACAAGAGCATTAACCAGAGGGCAGGCACACTCAGTTTAGTGAAGGGAACTATTTGAGCAGAAACTACAGGAGCTCCTTCACTAACAGATATCAACCAAGATAGACCATTCTCGGCTAATCAGTAGTGATAAACTCAGAACAGCATGTAATCCACAAATACCAATCTGGCTCACAGTCTCTGATGAACTATGTCTTGGAATGCAAAACACTTCAGTCCTTTAAACTGTTGAATGTTCACACTGTTCAGACATTGAAGAGAGAAGTCTCAGTGAATGGTAAATATGGAAAAAACACAAGAAGCACAAGCCAAACATCCACTCTTCAGGATTAAACATCACCCGAGTCTCTATCAGCCTTTGAAAGATGGCAGCCATCACAGGGAACATTGTGTGAAAAGTATTAAATTCAACTAAAGGCCATCCCTGAGATTCTTACCTCCTTAGCTTCTTTGTTAAGCTCAACAACATTAACTTTGGAAAGAGCAAGGCTAATAAGAAGAGTCCACTCAAGAAAGAAAGAAGACTTCTTTCAGTACTGTTATTTAGGGACAAATATCAAGAATACTCCCAAATTAACTCAGAAAGTCTCCATCTATGTGGCAACAACCTGGAGTTGTGTTTCTCTGAGGCCTGTTTAAACCAGAGCACACTATGTGAGATCTGTGCTGTCTACAGTAAGTTTTAAACAGTATTTCGCCACCTGCTAAGCCTCATCAAAACACTGAAAGGTAGTTATTGTGCTAACCTTCTAATTATGCCATGCAAAGTTTACAACTGATAAATATTATCCATGGCCCCACAACAAACCAGGTTTAAACACTGGAACAAAAAGTGGATGCTTGTTTAGGGGCTTTTTAGGTTCTATATTTACTTTAAAGACATGCCAAATTTAAGAAAGAATTCCTTTTGTAACTTAAATTCCTAGTTACAAAGATTGTACAATTTAACTTACTCTTTATGGATCAAAAATTAATCCTATTATATCCATTACATAGGGAAGTCCCATGGAGAAAAATGAAATTTCTTCATAAAACGAGGTATGAAATAGGTTTCTGTCTATAAAGCAGATGTATTCAAAACAACTCACTTCAGAAATGCCATTAATGGCATTTTATGTAAGAATGGTGGAAACTTGACTAGTTGCATAAAGCAGCCTTAACCCTTTATTAATTTTGCTCAATCCAGCAGTATGAAGAACCAAAGGGTACGTTCTGCTTTGAATAAAAGAGATGCAATTAGAAAAACTCAGGGAAAACAAAACAAAACTAAACCAACCCTTAAAAAGAAACCAAACCAAAAACTTAAGAAAAAGAAAAAAAGCAAGATGCTAACTCATTTCATTATTCAGTTTCAGTAAGTACTGTAGGGTACACACAGATCCAAGGATTTAATAAATCAATATTTTTCTTTACCCTGATAACAACAGGACATCATTACTGATGCTAACAGGCTGGGAACTAGCAGAACAGCACCAGAGACAGTCTAGATGGTGCATTAAAATGTAAGAAAAACTAAAATATTTAAACTGAAAAATGAAATCTTTGTATGTATTCCAAACTTCCATTTCAATATCCATACCAGAATGGCAATCATTTCATCACCATATTATAACAAACACCCAACCATTTTCAGTTCCATTTGTCTTCTGCAAAGCATTAACAGCATCAGGTGAAGTATACATATATATTCAAAGTAACAGGAATTTATGGCAATGCCATGAAATACACATTGGAGCTTTCAGAATGTTAGCTAATAGCAATCTGAAGCTTTGCCCTGTATTCTTCAGAAAATTTACATAAGTCTTCCAAACAGTAATGTAACTTTTAATAATCAAAATTACAGACTTGATCTTTTTATTTTCTCTCTTCTTTTGATGCCATTTGTTCTCCAAAATAATGATACATAGTACAGCTTTGTGAAATGTTTCTGCCCTCATGAACTGCTCTGGCCCCAGAAAAACTGACTGAAGTTAGAGATAAACTGTTTAGAAACTCACTCTCGTATCTGCAGGCACACTCCTCATCTTTGAGGTATAATATCCTTAACTCTACTGAGTGATGAGTTAATTATGCACATCTTGAATGACAATACAATCTGAGAAAGTAACAAGCAGAGGTCCCTACATTGCCATGATATGTATTTTTGGCTGTCATTTACTGCTAGCAAGACTTTGCATCACAACCCTGTTGCATTTAAGCATGGCAGTGAGCAAGAGGGTTCTATAGTTATGCAGCAGTTACAAGGCACACTTGTCTGCTTCCGTGCCCTTCCTTCTTCCTCTTTCACTGACTTCCCATTTGATTCTCATCAAGAATTTCAGAAAGATCTAAAAAGCACTTTCAGTAAAAAAAAAAATAAATCCATAGAGCTGCAGAACCTGGATGCTGCCCAAAAGCAAGGAGGTGAGACACTGGCTAGCAGAAAACATGACACATATTGAAAGACAAACGCCCAGGCACAGAATATTGAAGAAGAGTTGAAAATATAGTCTGCATCTCTGTGATTCACAGACATAAGAAGTGTAAATCAGATTGGTAGCAACAAAACAGAGAACTCTGCAAGGCTTAATTTGAACATTCCTGCTTTCTAACGCTTTCATACATAAATATGTTGGAATTTCAAATCTCAGGAAACTGTAAAAAACCATAATGATTTAACAGGACTTACATAAGAGTGGTAAAAGAAAGGTTAAAACTTCAGAATCATTCACATGCTGAATGTGGTCTTTTGTGGTGAACAAGTACTAATAACACAAAGTATCTAAAAACAAACCAAATACTGTGCTATTTATTTCAGTGAAATTTAAAGTAGAAAAGTATCATCTGTACTTAAAGAAAATTCCATTTCATTATGGGAGGGACTAGACATCTGCATATGGCCATCTTCTTATTTGCTTCTACTAGTCATGCAATAAACACATCACAGAGCAGACTGTAGGAAATTCACCTTTGCCTAAAAGACACCCTCACATTCACCTCTAGATTCTGTCCCTTAAAAAACTACCTGTTATTGTAACCTTTACTATATTGATTTGTGTGCATGTTTATCATAAATATGGTTATGATTGACCTACCATTCTTGTGAAAGCTACTACAGATCTGATTTGGAAAAATACCTCAGTTAGGCTATCAATTTCCCTTGCACATTAAATTGAAATTACTCAGGAAAAAACTCCTCTAAATAGTAACCATTAATCACCTTGTTTACTCCAGACTTAATGTGGAAGGTTTAAAATTAGAGACATTTTAGTTCAGTGGAAGAAAAACTCCACCCACAGAGAGAGAACCTGTTGGTAGAAACAGGCATCATCACACTGAATGCCACAGCATTCATTACATAATTAAATGACTTATCAGAACACATTTTGGTTTATGTTTCTTCAGACTGCAGTGTAATCCGAGGAATTCTGCATGCACTATGCACCAGACTACACACTATAGTTTCCCAGGGTAGGAACTATAGAGGGAAGCCAGGAAAGAATGGGAACTTACCTTTTTTCATTTCCATATGATTTCTGTGCAACTTTTGCATGGAGTATTAGCACTGTTTGATCACCTCGCTCCTTTAGGTAATTTCGCATTGCTTCCCTAAAAATTGAGAAACAAAATAAGCTTTGAAAGTTCTTTTGGCTTTATATATATTCTAATATATAATTCTAATAATCCAAACCCAGCTTTGAAACAACAAAAAAACCCCAAACCAAACCCAAATCGTTAAGAGTCAAGATGAGTTTCTTTTCTTTAAAATAATTACACAGGAAAAAAATAACTATCTTGCATGAATCTAGCAGTAAGGGTCTGTGGTGATTTACAATTAATACATTTTCCAGAAAAAAGATGCTTGTGACATAAAATCATATCCATGTCAACCACTACACCATATTCAGTGATAGATTTTTATAAAGTACCATGTCACAAATATTTGATTAGAATTCACTTTATTAATTTAGTGTTGCCTCCTTAATCAATTTAGTCTCTCATGATAACGACAAATTGTTCTGAAATTTTGTTTAAGGTATTAATTAAATCAATGCAATATTTATATAAAAGCTTTCCTTTGGTTGTGAAGATACTAAGAAAAAGTTCAAATCTTTGGCTTGTTTCATCTAGTTTTCTAGAAAAATACATCCACTTCCTGCATAAAATCAGGTAAAAAAAACTTAATTAGATTTTCTATCGCTCATCGTCACTATAATGACAGATGTCATATAAAAGCTATAATTACCTCAAACACACTAACAGCAATTCCTTGAGAGAAGAGAACAATACACCCTATCATTCTTCTGTTCATTAAGCAGCATGCCAAATTCAACACCCTAGGGTTCAGCTGTGTCGGAGTGCTGACAGGAACACTTCTAGGTCCCCGGATGAGCTTTGGCAGGTTGCATGGACACTAATGCACTCATCTTCAAAGTCCGCAACCAGAGAAACGAATTATGAATTTAGAGCAAGCTATACGAAGAGATGAAACCCTACAGAAGAGGAAATTTTTGTGGGGGTTTTTTTGTTTGGGTTTTTTTTGTGAACAGCACCCATCTGTTGAATTCCCTTTGGACAGCTCTAGAAAACCAAACATTTCCAGTGAAAAAAAGATGGAAGATAAAAATCAGTATTTTGTGGACAAGACCTTTTGCAAAAGAAATTTCCACATAGTTTCACAGAGAAAAGAAAGTAGACTGAGGTAGGGGCAGGTTGGACAACACCAGCAATCCAGCTTTTCTAACGGTGTTTTGTAAATTCTTGCATTTGTCACGCCTGCGTAAGACAGTGAGCAGTGTGTTAGATTTTCTGTGTAAACAGCAGGATGTAAGAGCAGAGAAAAGTCTTGAATTACCATTTTAAATTTGGACTAACTTGATCTATTTACGTTTGACATTGGTAAGTGATGTTTACCCATGAAAGCACAGATGGAAGAACTGCCTCAAAGCACACAGGCTTTATTTACAACTGTTGTTTAAGAATATATTTTAAACCACAAAACATAATTCACTCTGAAATTATTATTATACATTTCATTATGATATATATTAACTGCATTTAAGTGGTTTAAAAAACTTTTTATCTGACAATTTGAAATACTCTATTAAGAGTACTGTCATACTAAATTAAGAACATCTGTCATACTAAAAACTTTTTACTTGACTACCATTAAAGAAACACTCATAACCAACAACCCCCGCACAAAACTGCTAGGTGCTATCTAATGTTTACTTAGGATTGCATGGGGAAGAAATTCTGCCTTTACTACTGGTCCGTTGCCACAGTGGACTCGTACAGTTGAAGCTCCTGGGAGAACTAGGAATGTTCCCCTCCAACCCTTCCAGTGATAAACATGTAACCATTGCAATTCTTAAACAACATTTTTCATTATTGAACCCTAAAACTCTCCACAAAGGTAGTACTATTACAGCTTACACCTAAAAACAACTAGCACAGTACAAAGTAGTGTTTCACTGGAGTTTGCACAACAATGAATAGATTATTGACTAGACTATTAGACAAATAGGACTAAAAAATCAAAACAGAGTTGTTTTCCAATAACAGAACTAAAAGCCTTTAAGGATTCACAGTTGTATTTTATAGTATTAGATAAAGAAAACCTACTCTTAGAAATTTGTGTGACAGTTTTTCTGTTTCAGCATTTTTCTCTTCTGAGGGAAAAAGTTAGGCTGCTCTGAAGGATAGCTAGCAGTTCCCAGATGCCTACCCTGAACTTACAGGAAAGAGTACCTGGCACATCTAGTAGCTAAATATCCTGTGTATATTTAGTCACTATAGTTAACAGAGAACTCGCTTAAAAGACCTTATACTGAATAGTCACTATTTCTGTTGCTGTTCTTGTAACATAGAAGATGAAGTCCATCGGTTACTTCAGGGTGATACTAACAGGGTTACTGCTCAAGGCAGAAAACAGTTCACTAATTAAAACATAGTATCTTTAAATGTCAGTGAAAACAGGTAGGCCAACAGGAAATGACAACGTTCAATTACTTATAAGTCAGTATAGATCAATTTTGCATTGAAATGAAGTTTCACCCTGACACATTCTAACCCGAAGCTTACCCAGAAATGCCATGAGGCTGGTATCCCCAGCACAAAATGCAAATGCTTAGCCTCCCATGTGCATCATGAGGCATCATAATTTCATTCAAAACATAAGTAGGCCAAAATGACAGTGGATTTCCATGTCTTTATACAGCACTATTACCACACAAAACTATTTAAAAAAAAATTGTACATCTTTTGTACTTCAAGCACACAGTGGATTTTAAACTCAGTAGCTACTTCAAATCAGCACAGTTTGTGGCACAACATAATAAATATTTGAATAGACTGTGGTACAACAGCTTGAAAAAATGGTGACTACTTAACAGGTGCTGGTATAAATACTTCCCAGGCAGACCAGGAGCAAATGGGGCACAGTGCACCAGTCACTAAACACTTTTCAGAATGGATTGACTTGATGGTACTATTTGATGCTATCTCTGACTGTTTAGGTTTCACCAAAAATCGGTTGTGCACTCCTTGACAGCATTGTTTTAGGGTTTTTTTCCTTACCTGCTGCATATAAATTTTGGTAGTAAAAAGTGTTATTTTACATGACCTCAAAAGACACTTTCACATAAGAAAAGAAATCGATCTCATTCCTGGTGATTTAACAGTAAGCAGGCACACAACCTACAGAATACCCTACAATAACTGGGATGGGAATTCAATACCATTCCTTAAAAGGCATTTTGAGTATTTTATTAAAACCAAGTGACTTACTGTTCAATGTTTTACATCCAGCTGCTGATTGCATACAATAACTTAAAAGCTTTGATATTAAAAGTCCTAGGATTAGCAAGCCACGATTTTTAAATTGGAAATCTTTCTGAGATTGAAAAGGGTAACTTCAGAAAACTGTGAAAACCAGAACTTCTTTAACGCTTACCTGGTGAGCCGTTTCGGTTGAGGTCGCTCTCCAAATTTCCTGAAAAAAGAAGAAATTGTTATTTTTTTTAAACAAAAGTGTTTACTCATAATTGTACAGTGAAATACTACCCCAATTTTACAATTTTTGAAAATGTATTGGAATTTAGTGTCTTTTCTTTGTAATTTCCTAGACAGATTACTATTAAAACACCAACCACCTCCTTGAAACAGCCTTTCCCACAATAGCAGAGCCTTTTTTTATTTGGAACGCTAGATAACTTTCTTTGCTAGTGTGACATTTAATTTCTCTCTGAATTGCTTTTGAAAAGTTTAGATATCACAAGTATGTAAATAACCAGGAGATCTTAGCCATAGCACTGACCAGAAATGCCAACAAAAAGCAGTTGTTATCAACATACAGAAATGAACAGACTTTTCTCAGAGCTGACAAATCCCAGCGAATGCTTCCCATCACGATGTTTTCTTAGAAATATGTTTTTCCTTAAAGAATTCTTACAAAAAGGATGACAATGTATTTCATATATACCCATACAGAATTATAGGAAAAATCTCTTTTGTGGAATGTAGCCAAGCATGATCCAGAAACACCCTGCTGTACACTTAATGGCTTTTTAGCCATAGAGTGTTTTGAGACAGCTGTATTTCTTTCAGTGCTTTACCACTGTTCTTGAGAGAGGGTACACTCTACACTGGGCTGAGACTTTCCACAAAAATCTTTATTTACATAAGAGACTGGATTTACACAGGGTAGAAACATTTTCATTAACAGAAACATCCTCAGTTTAAACCACAAGGGTCAGGTAAAAGACCTGAAAAAAAGGGGCCGTACCGAGCGATGTACATCTGCAATGAACACCTGCTCAACCTGGTAAGGAAGTAGAGCCACAAGCTAAAACGAGGACAAAGAAAAAAATATGGTGGGTTTAGCTTAACACCTTTCTATCTAAAAATAAACTGAAGGCATAAGAGACTGTGCTTCTGTTGCCAGAGTTCATAAATATCTCTTCAGCTTGCTGAACTCTTTGATAAGTGGGCTAATCTTTCCCTTTATACTACCCGGGCAGTTAAAAGAGGTCCTCTCCTAATACTGCCCCCCAACACTGATGGAGGCTCCCTAGGACAACTCGAAATCCATCATTAAATGATGTGACAAAAAAATTCCCGCTTATGCAGCATATTTATCCTGAACTCTACAGCAACTGGTGGTGGAATGTGATACATTCTAGTTGCATTTGAGTAACTCTAGAAATATAGAGAGTAAAAATACATAGTTATTGCAATTTACATAGTTAAGCAAAAGAGCACTTTCCTGAAAAGACAGTGACAAGAACATTCAGCAAGTTCTGAAGATAGTTTTCAAGAACCTTGGAAATTCATCTTCTAAAGTACTTGTAGTCCACTGCACGGGCAGGATTGGAACAAACAATTTTAAGGTCTATTGGACATGTACTTCATTTAGATTTTTCTCTGTGCTACGTGTCCCTGCATTGACACATCTGTAATGTAGAAACTAGAAAACCCAAACTGCTTTGCAATCTGTCAGCAGGAAAGTTATGTCCCAAAGCCTTTCTGCTTCTACCACTTATCTTTCCAGGATCTGCCTAGCTTCATCTCCTGAGCACACCCTGCACCTCTGACTTTCCCTGGATAACAGCACGAGTAGGTGTGCATATCCCACCTGCCTGGTACTGTCTATGCAGTTACTGTTCTCCCCTGAAGAGCTAGGATCATTACATCTGGCAGAGGATTCACCCGCCTGTGACTCACTGACTAGACAACAGATTACCTTTAAGCAACATTCTACAGACAAACACATCCCTATAGATTAGCTGCCTGATTTTGAGTAGAACTACAGGCTTTGTTTCAATCCCTCTGCACATTTTAATTCACCATGAAAAAAATGAAGAGGTGCCTGTTTTGGAGCAAAGGAGACGTTATGTGCACCACACTTGCTTGTACCGTGGCCAACAGATGTAATCCAAGCTGAGGACACTGGCACATCAGAGACGGCATCAACACAAAAAACCTCCCAGACAAAATCTTGCGCTTCCCCAAGGCAACATCTACCCCTGCACAACACCAGAGCGTAGCAAGTACATTCCCCTTGCACGTATGCTTATGGCTGCCTAAAAAGAGCTTTATTAACAAGGAGTCTACACAAAACAGTTCTAATTACTAAAAAGAAATAAACCCCATCTTTTCTGTTAAGTCATATCCTGAATATACAGCACAGGCAAAAGTACCCAGAATGCCCATTTTTCAGAAGCAGAGCTAAAGCACCGAGTCACTGTGGAGATGCACAGTGCAAACAGCCTCCGATCATCTCAGGCTTTACCTTTATAAAGCACACGCCAGTTTTCCCTAGCTGCCGCCAAAACAAATCTGTCATTAATCTGTGATCAACTTGTGAACACAAATAAATGCTACCCTTAGCAATATGAACCTTCCAAAGAGATGATGCAATCTAAATTTGGTAGATCTTTTATTATTCATTCACACAGACATTAAAGGGAGATGTAGAATAGGAAGTAATTACATATTCGGACTTACTATCTCTAAATTAAATTCAGTTACTTTTTCCTCAATAATGTCATCTTGATAAATGACTGATGTTTATGTACCCTAGGCTTGGTGACAATGAACAGCACTTTTCTATACCACCTTAAAATCATTTCAAAGATCCCATAAATGTTCTTCAGAACTAAGACTTGACCTACAAACCACTTCAATAAGTAGACATTTTCACTGGGATAACTGTATTTTATGAAAAATTTATGCAACTTGTACAGGAATGCTATAAATACAAGTATTTATATAAGTGATCAATATGTACATGAATCAGATTGATTGACATTGTATTCTTACACATCCAGTAAAAAACCTCCCTAGCTCAACAGCAAAAAGTCAAAGAGGTCATTCAAGAACGATGAGGAATGGAATAGGAAACACAAAGGTTACCATGTTACAGCATTACTCTGCCACATTCCCACCATTCTGAAAACTGCCTGAAATTCACTGAAAACGTAGTGGGGAAAAAAGGTACCTCAGAGTAATAAAAGATACCACAAAAGTGGTATCATCTAGTTCCAACCCCCCTGCCATGGGGAGGGCCACCTCCCACTAGACCAGGCTGCACAAGGCCCCCATCCAATCTCATGTTAAACACATCCAGTGATGGAGAATCCACAGCTTCCCTGGGCAAGCTGTTCTAGTGTCTCACCAACCTCAAAGTGAAGAACTTCTTCCTAATTTTCTAAATGGATGCAAAGACCTAAGAGACTAATCAAACATATGCAGTATGAGATAAGGAGATATTCTCTCTCTCACTCAGAGGAATTAGGAAATATATGTAATATCTGAAAATTTCATTTTAGAATAAAAAAAATTTCTTTGCTCTACAAATAATGTTTTAAGTAAGTTGTGAAACATATTGCTACAAGACATTGTGGAGGCTGAAAACACAAGTGCACTCAAAACATTAAACAGAAGTCTGGTACAGAACTCCATTAGCTTTTATTAATTATAATGACATATTTCTTACAATCTTGTTCTCAGAAAAAATAAACCATGTTCTACAAGCAGTAAAGAAGTTACTGGGAGGAAAATAAAAAAAAAGCAGTCTATTTACCCTGCCATTCATACTCCTTCCTCAACCATCCCATTACTGAAGACTAGTAGGCACAGTCTAAGGTCCAGTATAAGTACTCCTATGAACCAGATCTATTCCACAGCAGCAACTGCATCCAGGATGTCAGGCTTCCAGTCACATTGCAAAACTCAAAATATAAAAATAAGACATGAAAATTTAGAAAGTGTCACGTTTCATTTAATGGTTCATCTGGTTTCTGTCATACAATTGCAACCTGATGTAGATACCTGCACTGACAAGACAACCTGAAGTACAAAAACTATCAGTAACTACCACGTAGAAGAAAAGACTAAGAGGCTTTTTAATTTTTCTTAAGACAGTTCATTCAGTACAAGAAACATTATCTATGTTTTTGTACTAAATGACAGTCATTGTACAAGCTATGACTGCTATTATTTCAAACTTTTGTATTTGACTGGCATGATGAAAAATGACACAGTTTAGACATTTCGAGGTTACTTGTCAGAGACTGCAACATTTTTCTTGCATAGGTTTTCCCTGGATTTTTTTAAGTTTCTTTTTATATTCTGGAATTTCTTTTTATATTCAGTATTTCTATTCCACCTCTTTGTTTACATCTTGAAAATATGTAGACTAATGGATAACAAAAATACACAGAAGAGAAAACTAAAACCCGATCATAACTCCATTCCTGTAGTGGCTATTAAGCAAGCTAAACACACATAGTCTGAAATGTTACTTGTTAGTTATATATCATTATATCTGAATGCTCACCAAGTTCCTTTCCTGTTTTGTTTTCATTTTACGACCCAAGACTAAGCACTGTTTCAGGTGTACTGTATTGGAATTCTGGTCATACAGTCGAGTTGTTGTTTCTACTCACAAAACTAATCCAGTTCAAACTGCATTTTATTTAGTATTTCCCAACACACTGCACTGCAAACATGAGTGTGAGCATTAGTCACACTGTGACCACTTGCTGTTGCAGTAAGTTATACTTGTAATAATTCTTTTCCCAGTCTTGTATTTTCCCCAACCACTAGTTTGTAGTCTATTATTTAATATATTTTAATTTATGCTAAGCATCAGAAGACAATTTCAGTTCCACATTTTGCACTGTTGGCATAACTTTTCTCCTACATCATGTCCCAAACCACTCTTCTTTTCAAGGCTATCCTTTTCATTTAGCTAGCCCTAGTTTGCCATTCAAACTTGTATTCGAATTTCTTTTCCCCATTCACAGAATAGGAAGTGAACGTATTCTTTTTCTTTTGACATCTTTACTGCCTCTCAAGTAAATATGGAAACAAACAAGTGCACTAACATTAACCTTACAAATACACTACCTAGTTTAGCTCAAATTTTTAACATTCTCAGATTAGGAAAAACATGACACAACATATAGAGTAAGTGTCAAATGTTTTCAGAAGATATCAGAATGCTAAATCCTATCTGGAATTCCTAGCTCAGATATAATATGTACAATAGGAAACTATATTTTTCTTTGGCTGTAGAAGTACAAATTTCCACCGTCTCCAACATCTACAAAGAAGCACTAAGAAAACCTATCATTTATAATATTAATCTACTAAAACAAGTTTTTTTTCTGTTACAGAGTCTTACTTTCTAATGATAAACTTAACTGGTTTGGTTGACTCCTTTCTTTTCAGTGGTTCTATGTATCAACTTTGGAAGGAAAGATAGGTACCTTAAAACTAATCAGGACAGTTTTGTCATTTGCAAGAAAAAAAGAATTACTAAATAAATAAATAAAATTCACATGCTGTCCCATTCTCAATTTTGACTGAAAATCTGTGTTCACTAAGCCACTCTAGCATCCTCTTGCCTGGAAAATGAACTTCAACTTTTTCCACAATTGGCCTTCAGCCAAGTGCATCCTTTTTATAGTCCCTAAGAAAGTCCATCCACCTTTATTTACCAATCACAGAAGTCGTAAAAAAAATAATATTTCCACAGCATTCAAAGAGAGGCAAACTAGCAATTTGCCTTAAGAATTCTATCTTCACTTGGCCTATAGACTGACACAATTTTTGGCATCTTGTAGGAATAGAACGGATCTTTCTGTAAATAATACTCTCCAGAGAGGCAAAAAGCAAAAGGGAGTTGTCAAATTTGAGTACAGTAGGAATAACAGCTGAGCAGAATGCAAGCACATTGGAGAGGCCAACGGGGGGGGAATAGCAGGAAGAGTGATGACTGAGAACGGCAAGATATGCTTGGCAAACTAAGACTTGCTGGGTGAGAAGAATGGGCCTAAGAACATTACAAGAGATAAAGCACCAGAAAAACCTGTGACAAAGCAAAACATCAAGATTTAACTCCAGAATACACAAAGACACACTACCGTTACTGTTTTCTCTGTCAACTATTTTTTGTGACAGAAGTTTACATGGTGTCTTAAAAAATTCAGCATTGAAAGTAAAAGCCAAATCCTTTCCTTACCCTGCAGAATCCAAAACCATAGCAGATATACACATGTTCAGATCTCAGATGAGATCTCTATTTTCTTTTTGCCTTACACAAGCGTGAAGAGAACATCATTGGTGTTGGGGGCTAATCCCAGTAGGCAGCTAAGTGCCACACAGATGCTTACTCCCTCTGCCATCACACAGGTGAAGAGGAAACACAAGAGAAGACACAAGGAAACACAAGAGAAGACACAAGGAAACACAAGAGAAGACACAAGGAAACACAAGAGAAGACACGTAAAAAGGAAGGAAACTTGGAGGCCAAGACAAAAATCGTTTAACGAACAAAACAGACGTGGAAGAAGAGAGAAACAAGGCAAAGCAAGCCAATCACTCACCATCTCCCATGGGTAGACCGATGCCCAACCAGTTCCCAAGCAAAGGCTGAGTAACCTCTCTAAACCCACCCACCTCTCCATTTTATTGCTGAGCATGACATTATACAGCATCGAGTATACATCTTTGGTTAGCTTGGGTCATCTGCCTGGTTGTGTCCCTCCCAACATCTTGTGCACCCCCCAGTCACTGTGAGGGGACAGACATGGGGCAGAGTGAGAAACAGAGAAAGTCCTGATGCTTTGCAAACACTGCTCAGCAAGAGCTGAAACGTTAGTATGCTATCAACACTGTTTTGGTCACAAAGAACACAGCATCATACCAGCTACTATGAAGAAAATTAACTCAATCCCAACCAGACTCAGTATGGTGAGAAAACTAAAGAAAAACTGATGCTTTCTACATGTGAAACAAGTTTGTGAAGTCCCACTTGCCTTAAACAAAGCTGTCAAATAAATTAGTTTTGAAACAAACACAGTATGCATAGGCTTACTAGGGGATAGAGATGATTAAGAACACTAAATTAAATACAGAATAGAGTGACTAAAGAAAGTTTTTACTTCCTCAGAGGAGGTCTGAGGGGAAACAATACTTGAAACAGGAGGAGTTTAATGAAATGATTTCAGATTTTTATATAATCTCTAGAGAAGTTTCAGAACACTCTATGCAATTCAGAAAGTAGAAATTCCAATCCTTACTCTCCAACAATATGAAGTGACAATGAAGTTTGGTAAGAGGTTGAAGTTAAGTTCCAGTATTTCTAATATCTACCAAATAACTGGTGTCTCAAAAGCCATTAAGTGTGACAGGATTGGGGAAGAAGAAATAGAGCCATTTCAACGACTATAGGTACGTTGTATTTAGGAGTGTAGCTAAAGAAACCTCTGTGCTTCGCTTAATCCCACTTCTAAAAGCACTGTCAACTATCAGATGAAACCTTTTCCTAAACCTCTTGCATAGCCATGAAACTTGTGAAAGAATGTGAAGAGTTTGGGGCTGGACAGTAAAACAAAAACCTCCTAAGGAAAGAAATTAAAGTAAGACAAGACATTTACAGGTTTTTTTTATCATTCTCCCTCAACTTTAAAACAATTGCTACATATGTGGAAAGCTAGAAAGTCTTTCAAATACACATTCAGCATTTAGCACAAGGTAAAAGATGAATTTAGTCAGAACAGCGCCTATTGTTTCTACCATAAGAAGCAAAACGACTTTCCAAGGAATTCATTGCAAGTTGCTATGTGATCACAAACGTATCAAACATGGTGAACTGCAAGCTCACCAGTATGTGACCTCACTAGGTTTACGTGGCCTACTGAGGTTATCTGAGATCTAAGAAAGGGAAATACTAAGTTTTCTAGTTTTACATTTAAACTTTGAGGATTAATATAAAATAACTAATATAAAAGTGTTCCTTTTTAGCCATTAATAGAGATATCATCTGAGAAAAGCTGAAAGAAATGGATTCAAGTAACATACTGGGACTCTGTTCTCTCTCTTTCTTTTAATCCCCTGCCCATTTCCAGCTTCAGCTTGCTTACCACAGACATATCAGCGGGGAACTGAAGCAGCACCGAGGAAAGTGGACTTCAAGCATGCTTAAAATTTTCTAAGGCAACATATATACAATGGTGCCCATGTACAGGACATGCTGAACAGCTGTCAGAAGCTACCCTCTAATCTTCCATTTGTTAAAAACATTTCATACAAGTTATGCAGTATACAACAACTTATACGGTGAAATTCAGTTACTCCACATCAGCCTTGTTTGGATTTGCAGATTTCTACATTTTGAGTAACATGCTACATCAACAGTAAAAGCAAAGCAGCAGATGTATGTTTTAAAACAAAGGAATTTTCTGTTAATGTAAGTATATTTTCTTGTGCACAGAGTTCTGTAAAGACAAGATTCAAATATTGAAAATACTTCTGTGCATTCACCTACACAACCATATTTTCTTACAAACATTTCAGAACACAACTCCCAAGGGAAAAAAAAGATCATCTATCACTAGGAAACATTATCCCATCTGGTGGTTTCACAGACACAAAAAGAATCCCTATGCATTAAAAAACTGTCCATTTATGATCTAGCATGAGCTGGCATATGAAAAAAGACTAGAAAATTTCATACAGTGGTTTATGCTACAATTGGTCTATGAAACATGCATAAAATGTAGCTGTTGATTCGCACCACTTTAAATATTTGCTGTTGCAGATAACTGATGCATTTGGTTTCTGTAAGTGCATCTTATTCCACACTGATATCCTTTCTTTTTGAAAATGAAGATGAAAATAGGGCACTGTTATGACCTGCCAATGGTAAAAATGCAGAGCTCAAAATAGTGATGTTCTACACGTTTAACATATGATCAAAAAATCAAAACACCTAAAGGACACAATTTCTAAGAGATTAATGCCAAAGACATATGATGAGATACATGAACTCAGTTAAGTTGGAAGCAAACACAAGCCATTAATATTACTTATGCTCAAATAGAACATTTCACATTTATCTTTCCTATGGATGAGGATGTTGAATAAACTGACCATCTTCTCCAAAATTAGTTCAATATTCACAAATCTGATCATTAAGGGAAACAGAGTTGTACTACGATCAATATCCAGTGCTAAACACACACACTGGAAACACAAACTAAAAGTAAAGAACTAAAATAAATAAGCTTATGCTGTCAAAAGAAAGGACAGGTGATGAAGCAATTCTTCCTCAGCCAGCCCACTCCATGTCCCACACATAGGTTTTCTTTGCCACCCTCTGATCTTTATAGTTTGTTACAACATAACGCCATACAGACTAATATAAACCAACCTACTCTGTGAGTGTCCCTAACTACTGTGGCTTCGTCTGCAGAGTATCTCGGAGAAAGAAGTTTTGAAATCCTCAGACTACTCATACCCTAAACATTTTATGGTCTTTTTCTATTTCCTTTCACTGAGTTGAACCACAGAAGTTGTTGCTGTGCTACTTCCTCAATAAAAATACTGCTGTGGCCGTTAGTTCTAAGAAAGGTGCAGAATACGCTGAAGATTATGCAGATCTATTTACTTTGCAGTGATATATGTATGTTAGGAGAGCTCGTGCTCTCTGTTTGGTTTGCTGGGGTTTGGGGTTTTTTTTGCCATGAGCGTACTTAATTTATGTAGTTTGACATCTCTAGCTAAATACACAGATAAATGATGCATTCCAGAAGCTCTTATTCTTTCTACGATATCACACACCTGAGGTACGGAAACTGCTGAAAAAATGACACCTATCTCCCCTGTTGCTCCCTCCAGATTCAACTGCGTGCGTAAACACAACCCTCTAGAGCTCATGAAGTCAGCAAAATGACAGTACCCCTATCATGATCATGCCGCAGGCTAGTTCTTCAGGTGAACACACGTGCTAACGGAGTCATGTGCAGCCATCAACTCACTTTCACTTGCCAGTGACACTTAGGCCCTGACTCTCATTAGGCTGTCTATTGTAATAAATATTGCTATGAAGACTTCAGCCTGAAGACTGAGTGTTGAACTAAAAGCTAACTCCTTCTGAAAAATATAGCTTTCATATCCACTCATAATGTACAAAGAGCCAATCTGCTTTGAAATACTACTGACCCAATGTATCCTCTCTTCTTACTCATCCTACAAAAGGAGACAAAATTAATTAAAACCTCACCAGTCAAGAATGTCTAAGGGACATGAACATTTCTCTAGCATTTCTCTACTCCTAAAGTCTTTTTCACCTCTGTAAGGATGATGGGTGGTCCAACTGCATTGCGGCTCTTTGGAAGTAGGGGGCACGGCAGCCCCTGAAATAACAAAACCAGACAGTTTTTGATCAAGGCACAAAATGTTCCCCCTCTTCAAGAAAAAGACCAAAAAAATAAATTAAAAAAGTAGACCCACCTGCTCCAGGGTGAATGCCACCAACCATGCACTATCACATCTTTGTACTGCATGATCCTGTACTAGTAGCTCCGGCCTATACTTAAAGAATTTAAGTCCTCCAGCACAGGAAACATGTTTCAAACATGTAACAAGTCTTCTACTGTACAGCACTATATACACTTTTGGCACTATATCAAATAATACTGACATAAATACAATAGAAACAGCTCTGCTTCATTTAGTCACGCCCTCTCACTGGAAGTCACTGGTTCAATTAGAAACTCCCTCTCCCTTTTCTGCCCCACTTTCATCCTCCCACGTTGCTTTCATTATTGTCTTCTCTCTTTTCCAATCCCCATAAAAAGAAAATCACAGAACCACAACTGCAATTTAAATACAGCTTGCACTGTACCAATAAATAGGCTCACTTTTAAATAACTTAGAGAAAGTAAACAAATTCACTCTTTCATAGTAGTCTACCTGTATTTGGAAAAAAGCTTCATCCAGTAAATCACTATACTTGAACAAGATTCTAAAAATCAAAGGTCTAGTCCAAAAAGGACATAATTTTAATCAAGCCAGAACTCACACAACTCTGTCACACTAATTAAGGCGATAAAGTCAGTAATGACAGCTTATTTAAGAACAAGAAAATGCCTGAACATATATCTGGAGATGTTTTCCCTGCTTATTTTTTTTTTTTTTTTTGCTGTAGGCACCTGATGCAATATGCTACAGTAGCCCAAAAATCTGAAGTATACTACGGAATTTAGACATTATCAACTTAAAGGATGCCATTAAAATGTTGGAACGGTGTGGAATATGTGAAACATAATAAAAACACTACACCATTTATTAAGATTCCTTTATATTCACATGCTATTATTTCCTTTTGATTTACTCCCTAATAACGTTGGCTCAAATGTTCAGTGGAAACCGCAGGTTTGCACACACTTACCTTAGCAATTGAAACAGTTACCAGCTTTTCAAAACAGCATGCCAAGAGAATCTCAGTCCCTAAAACACAATATAATTTGGCTCAGCTATTTTAACTGCACAGGGAATGTTCAATATAAGGCTCATTAGTTTTCTCCTCACCCACTCAAACTAAAGGAAGAGTGGCCGTTAGGAAAACGGAATACAACTGCACACAGTTCACAAAACTGGCTAGTAAAATAGTAAACTGCGAATACATAAGAAGAGTCTCAAGTATGCTCCACATAAAATGTCCCACATTCACAGCTTTCAGTGACAACTACTTTGCTCAGTGTATGGTTATTCACATTCTTCTTGTCCTTCTAGAACAGTAAAATTTCCCCTGGATCTCACCTGGCACATCACCTGTGAATAGGTATTTCACAAGTTAATTTGACTTCTATTTCCTAAGAAAGTGGTTCTATATCCCCCACTAAACCATAATTTAAGTACCAGTGAGTCTTTAAAAAACAAGCAGCTACCTTTTCTTTTATGAAATTAAATTTCTAAATGTGGCAAGAACTGAGCTACTGAGTAATAAAGCAGTGCTTTTTAGTTACCAACTGCCCATAATTACAAATAAGATTTAGTCTGAAGAAGGGTATTTTTTTTAGATGCATGAGGAATCAACTTTAATAACCTACTGATTGTTACTTCTGTTGCCTGATTATACTTAAGTCACAAATTAGACACAAGATGAGACTTTTTAGACTTCTTTCCTGCCAATATAGGAACCCTTCACTATACCTGAGGATTTGCTCAACGTTGCTTTCAATGATTGAACATCTGCAGTGTTCAGAGAACAGTTTTCCCTCTTTAAATATACCTTCCATTCTTAACTGGAAGAATTCATCTGTGCAGAAGGCAACTTTAAAAAAAAAAAAAAAAAAAAGGTGAATAAAAAAGAAGCACAGAAACTCAAGATTGATGGTTTTCTTTGAATTGCCACTGTTCACTGTAATGCCAAAAATACAAAACAGAGACAGAAATTGTGAATGATTTTGCAAGGAAGTGGTGAAGAACCATACTGAACTTGCAACGGAGGAAGATTCAAAAAGCCAGCCTAACCTCACTAACCATAAACGCAAATACGTATTTCTTTTGAACACCTCTTAGAGATAACAGGCTCCTCAGCTCAGAATTCTAACCACTGCTCTATTAAAGTAATATTTTAATCACTCTTCCACATGCTCTTCCTTACTCTATACTCACATAAACAAAGCAGCTTCATTACTACAGCAAGTGTTTCCTATCAGCTGAAAACCAAGGAGAACACAGTAATCTGTCTCTAAGGGGCTTACTGTCCTGCTCCAAGCTCCTCAACCAGCTTCCCCTGCACCACCTGCAGAGCTCAGACTTTCCGAGGGAGCCGGCTCAGCCCATCAATCTGTCACACCACTAATACACTGGGAGGCAGGAGAAGGAGGGAACCCAGTGGTTTTATTTGAAGAAAGCTGTTCGGTCACCTCAGCAAATTCAATGTTAACAGAAGCCAAAAGAGATTACACAGAAGGAGCAGCTAAGCTTGTTTTCTCTTGCATTCTAGCAAGCCTCTAACTCTCATGGGAAAGAACTGTATGTAAAAAAACCAGAACACAGAAGAATTCTGCAAGGAAAATGAGCTGCAGAAACCAAGTCTTAAAACAGCAGACTAACATCCTTACTCAAAAGTTTAGCTTAGGGTAGTTATAAGACTCTAACCCCAAGCGCAGTTAGAACTTAATACAAAATGACAGCTAAGTATACTAACATCTCTAAGGTTTAAGCAGACCAACTCTGACAAGTCTTGCTACAACAGTTTAAGTCATCACTGTCTCAAATGCCCTTCCCACCTCTCTGCTAGGTCAGGGCAAGCAAACGTGTCTGTGTCACAGCCGCTCCGGTTCACAGTTGAGCTGTGGCTTCACAGGCAGCCGAGCTGATTTGTCACCACCAAATAGTTCTTGCCTGCCAGCTTCCCTGTGGCTACGCTGACCTACACTTACACACTGAACTCCAGAACTTGTCAGACATTTCCACAGATAGATTAAAATCAGTAACCCAGAAAAAAAACTACCTTTCAGGGGAGTAGGTGGAGGAAAGGAAGGCAAGTGAATTTGATTGATTCAGTCACAAACCCGCTGAGTGCCAGTGCCACCACCACGCAATCAAGAGGAACACTCAAAGGAGAACAAGACCTCCCACTTCAGTAGCAGCACACTATTAGAAATACAGCATGTCCACAACTTCAGTTTAGACCCACTTCACTGTATTTTTAAATAATGTAATAAAAACCCCAAATCATACATTCCCTCTAGTGATCTTGTTTTAGGAACTATAAGCTCTGACAACAATCGTATATACAGTGCTTAGCCCACCAAACCAAAAGTTTCAAGAGTCATTTTATAAAGACTTGACTATAAAAAACACCTTTAGGAAATGGGGTGATTCCCTATTAACCCCTTCCTCCAGCAAGTCAGTCCATTGAGTCAGTATTTTTATTTTTTATTTTTAAACACAGTATTACTACAGTCTGGACCCTCTTCCTTTCATTCCCTTTCTTCTTCCAACTTCCATACTGCTGTAATCCTTGAAAATGCAGAATGGAAGCAACTGCTTATATGCATTAAAAGGAAATTGCTAGAGTTGTATAATCTTAACTCTAAGCAAGTATGTCTCATCCACCGATTCTAGACTTGTAAAACAATTCAAATATCAATAAGCAGAGCATAGCTTATCAGCTCATAAGCAGGTTTTTATGCAAACCATATTCCCAAATTGGCAAGTTAAATTCACCTCTCCAGTAGATCAAAACCTGTGAATACACATACTTTTTAACAAAGCTGTATTTGGCACCAATCTCTTTTACAAAATTACAGGGTTTCCTAGATTTCAGATGCTTTTGCATTGCATCACCCAGAAATTATGTGGTTACACTAACATTAACTGGGTGCAGTTGCAAAATGAGCTGTCAGTATCCTAGAATTAATCAATCTCAAACATATTGTTTCGTAATTAAGCTTATAAATACATCATCCCATGAATATAAAACCAACAGCAATAAACACACATCCCAGAAAAGGGAGAATTAGAAGGCCTTTTTTTTCCTCCAACTTTCTAGGACAACTAAATCATTTGGAGACCATTCTTCATCGTCAATATTTTCATAGAATCATAGAATGGTGGGGGTTGAAAGAGACCTTTGGAGATCATCAAGTCCAACTCCCCCTGTCAAAGCAGGAACACCTATGGCAGGCCACACAGGAACAGATCCAGGTGGGTCTTGAAAGTCCCTAGAGGAGACTCCACAACCTCTCTGGGCAGCCTGTTCCAGTGCCCTGTCACCCTCACAGTGATGTTTTTCCTCATGTTGAGGTGGAACTTCCCGTCTTTCACCTTGCTACCATTACCTCTTGTCCTATCACAGGGCACCACTGAAAAGCGACTGGCCCCTTCTACTTGACCCCCACCCTTTAGATATTTGTAAACATTAATAAGGTCCTCTCTCAGTCTTCTCTTTTCCAGGCTAAACAGCCCCAGGGATCACAGCCTTTTCTCATAATACAGATGTTCCAGTCCCTTCATCATCTTTGTAGCTCTCTATTGGACTCTCTAATATTTTCCTGTCTCTCTTGACCTGGGGAGACCAGGACTGAACAAAATACTCCAGATGTGGTCTCACTAAGGCAGAGTAGAGGGGGAGGAGAACCTCCCTTGACCTGCTGGCCACACTCTTCTTTATGCACCCTAGGATACTTCTGGCCTTCTTGGCCACAAGGGCACATTGCTGTTGCATGGATAACTTATTGTCCACCAGGACACCAAGGTCCCTCTCTGTGGAGCTGCTTTCCAATGGGTCTACCCCTAACCCGTACCAGCATATGATGATGTTCCTCCCCAGGTGTAGGACTCTACACTTATCCCTGTAGAGCTTCATTAGGTTTGCTTTTGCCCAGCTCTCCAGATCTCGCTGGATGGCAGCACAGCTTTCCAGCGTGTCAGCCACTTCTCCCAGTTTAGTATCATCAGCAAACTTACTGCGGGTATAGTCTATCCCTTCATCCAGGTCATTGATGAAGATGTAGAATAAGACTGGACCCAGAACTGACCCCTGGGGAACACCACTACTTACAGGTCTCCACTTGGACTCTGCACCACTGATCACAACCCTCTGAGCTCTATTGTTCAGCCAGTTCTCAACCCATCTTACAGTCCACTCTTCTAATCCACACTTCCTGAGCTTACCCACGAGGATGTTATGGGAGTCAGTGTCTAAAGCCTTGCTGAAGTCAAGGTAGATAACATCCACTGCTCTCCCTACATCTACCCATTCAGTCACACCATCACAGAAGGCTATGAGATTAGTCAGACACGACCTCCCTTTTGTAAATCCATGCTGGCTACTCTTGATAACTTCGGGTGGGCTACAGGTCCCCAACTGGGAAGCATTTTATATAAGCAAATAATTCTTAAACCTTTAAAGTCACACAACTAACACCAAAATTAGGTGATATTCCCTCTGCAGTTTAAAAGCCTATGTTTTAATAAAAACGTGTTTTAAAAGATTCAAAAGCTTTGAATTTTTGTTGTTGTTGAATTGATCCACAGGCAAATTAATTTATATTTCTATTTAAATTGTATAAGCCAGAAGTTCCTTTCAATTACTGCTATTTCTAATTGCAAAATTCAAATAGTTAGAAAGAAATTGCTAGAGAAATATAATCTCCACAATGCCTATCATCAAAAATGACAATACTTTCAATAACTGTTGTGGTAAATGGGACAATGATCCCAGAGCAACGTAATTAAATGGAGACTCCAAAAAATAAACTTTTATTCGTCCTTATCACAGTAGATTTACAACAACCATATGAAAAGATTAGATTACATGCCTGGGATGTCAGCAGGCCAACTTTATCCTTTCTTCTGGTATTATAATATTACAGTTCTTTTACATAGTTACACGTGCTCCTATTGTGCCCAAATAGCTTTGTATGGGGCATTTTTCATAAGGAAAAGAAAAAATCCTCAGAGCACAAATGTAAAGCAGTTACTTTATTGTCCTTTTTTTTTAAATGGAACTTATGTGAATCATATTTAATTCAAGTAGGCTTGCTTTTCAGGTTTGTCAAGTTTAAACTCCACACAGATGCAAATTACTGGCAAAACTTCTCCCTGCATCTTAATGAGGTACGCTATAAACTATGAAGCCAACTTGAAAACAAGAACGTTTCCGAGATAAATTTTCCTTGACCTAGGTATTCTAAGTGTTTATGGAACTATTATTTCAAAAGAAAGTTTCACTCAACAGCACTTAACTTCTGCACGATCTTGCACCTCTGAGTGCTGAAATGCTAATTTCCCAGAATAATGCCTGTGCTGGCACAAATTTTTGTGTAAGGATTTTACTACATGATAAGCGTGCCTAAGCAGCGTTGCGAAGGCTCCCAACCGCTGAGCTCTGAGCCCAACCTCTTTTCAAAACATTGTCTCATCCTTTCAAGTACATTCAGGCCAGAAGGGAAAGTAAATTGTCAAAACTGTTTTGAAGTACTAAACAACGAAATTCAAGAAGTCGTTTCATGAGCAGCTACCGCTGTCTCAATCACACCTCGACTGAGTTAAAAATGATCTCCAACACAGCACTGCCAAGCGGGCAGCATGTGGAACACACTGATCAATACACAGCTTTCCTCCCTGCACTTCCTGCCTACTGCTGCTTCAAACGGGGCAGACGGAGCTCCCCAAGAAAAAGGGGAAAACCATGGACAAATGCAATCACTACGGTGCAGCAATCAGGTAAGTTGAACCATACAGATACCGGTGCAGCCAAGATAAATGAACAAAAAAAAGTCAGTTCTAAGTTTAAAGAGAAGAAACCAGTTTTTAAAGACAAGTAAGTTTCTATGAGTTTTATGAAAACTCAGCTGGATAGACACTTCCAAAATATTGATATCACTGAAATGAAGACAAGCAGAAGTTGGAAATCACACTCTTTCACAGCTGGCCACTTTGCATATGGCGTGTGGACAGTGAGTAAGAATATGCCTTAGCTAAACTACAACTATACTCAGCCCATTGGGGATGAAGGAGCTCATGGTATTGTCCCATAAACTCTCATCATGATACAGTACACAAATGTGTAGGAAACACAAGTTCTTTAGTCCAGCTGTTTATAAAACAACTTGGAAGACCAAAAAAACCTGTTACTTGACAATAGCATATGCAAAACACAGTCTAAACAAATGAAGAAAATGCAGAATGCCAATTTTAAACTGCTTAAATTATCTTACATGCTCATGGGAAAGTTTAAACACTGTCAAAACATCATTCATGCATACAGAACACAACACCAGCATTTCATCTTCCAAGTCTTTTCAATGTGTTATGTCTACATTCAGTTCACTCGGGTACAAGAAATACACAAACCACAAACTCTACGTTCAGTTTGTAAAGACAGGGTCTCCAGACTTTCTGATGACAATAATGAATTATGAAATGCAGCTAAACTATTGAGTTACACATAATTTCAGGGGCCCTACCTTAAGTGGATTTTTAAACAAAAAAACCAAAAAAGTTTGAGTTGCATACTAAATTTATTTATGACTAAACACCTCTTGGAAAAGGTAGCAAATTATGCTACATTTATCAACCCAAAGAAAGCCTAATAAAACATTCTGGCAATTTAAAGATAAACACCAGAGAAGTATATCACTGTGTAATTTAGTTATTTATTTCCACAGTGGTTCATAGGTTGTAGTAATTTTGCGTGCCAAGTTACCTACCATATTAACTATGATGCTGTCTAGGTCTTTAAATAGATGGTATTGCCATGGGGAGAGAGGAAGGACTGCTGGACTGTTTTTATGACAAGAAGGGTAGTGGGAGAAGTGAAATGTGAGCAACAGGTTTGGAAGCCTGAGGTATTTTTCACTTCTGTTTTGTATTTTTTCCCTGTACACAGGA
Source organism: Actenoides lindsayi (assembly GCA_025331215.1). Lineage (NCBI taxonomy): Eukaryota > Metazoa > Chordata > Aves > Coraciiformes > Alcedinidae > Actenoides > Actenoides lindsayi. The sequence continues at coordinate 72,247 of WTSP01023983.1, forward strand.
AACTCCCTTGGGGGCAGAAAGACCAACTTCCCTACAGCTAAATACAAGAACATGTGTAAAACAGAAAAGTCATTCAATGTTTCCATACCTTAACAAAAAAAAAAAAAATAAATTAACAATCAGAAAAAAACTTCAACACCGAGATAGCAAAATCTATTTTTCCCACCTCCAAAATTTCTTCAAACAACGAAGTCTTTGCAGGACCAGAAAATTCAGGAGAATCAAAAGAGGATTAGGATGCCTACACACACATCATCATCATCATCATCTACCTTCGTATTTAGAGAGTTAGTTCTTTTCTCCAACCCCAGACTACTGTCCATCTATTCCCCTCCACTCTCGTTTTGCTGCTGTAAAGCAAGTAAGGCAATGATGAGGAAGAGGGGAAGAGCTAAGACAGTCCTAGAGGTGCAAGGCCTTCTGCTCCCACTGTCAGTAGATGCAGCAGTTATTTTTGTTCAGGCCAAGGCTCCAGCAATCCATTTGCCCACCTCCAACAGCAGGATTAATGGACATCTGAAGAAGAGTAAGAACCTGACAAGTCTAAATGGTACTTCCCCTGAACATCCTCCTGTCAACGACTATTTTCAGTTCAGGGGATTTCTGAGCCCAGCGTGGATGCCAGGAATGAACACAGCTTTTATTAATAACTGGATCCTACCTTGTCAAAGCATACTGTAGATAACAGACAACGCATACTGTGTGCTTTGGAAACCACTGGGGTAGAGAAGAGACCAAGGGAAAGTTCCGATATAGAAGAGGGCTACACTAGATACGCAAGGGAATCCCGAGGCAACTTGGCATCATCAGTACTTGAAGGGTCACCCCACTCCAAAGCTAAAAATCAGTTCCAACGTGTCAGCAAAAACACTTTCATATTGGAGTGACACTTGAAAAGCCTGGAAATCACATGGCTCAGAAGGCGCAGACACTCCCCACTGACCCCAAGCGCTGCGACAGAATGCCGCAGCTGTCCGAAGGTATGCACAGAAAGGCAGCTGTCAAGTCGGACATAATAATACAAAAAAGCTTATTAATAAAATTAACTACAGCACAATGAATCTCTACTCGTCATGTATTTGCTTTTCAGAAAGCTAATTTAAATAAATAAGAAAACAGCTCCTGTATTTGAGGGTGCCAAGCAGTTTTGCTTTGGTACCATGAAATACAGCCTTGCTACCAGATGTTTCCAACTTCTGGGAACAAAGTAAGACCCGTCTTCTTTTTTATTTATTTATTTTTTTAATAAAAACAACAACAAAAAGCAGCTGCAGATCCACCTGAGGGCTTACTTTTCTTTTGGGATGGGGGAAGAGCGGCTATGGGGGTGTTTTGTTTAAGGATTCTTTTTCCCAGTGAAAGGATTTTCTAGTTTTTCCCGGAGACTGGCAACTAGAAACCACAATGTCCTTTAGGAAATAATCATTAACTACACAAACAAGGTCATGCACCCAACAGACTGGCACCCAACAGCTGCTCAACTATGCTACTTCTAATAGTTACAAGATCTGGCCAACCACAGCAGCACACCTTGGGACACATCTAAAGCATGCTCACCATCAGAGCACTACTCTCCACAATACACAAGGCGCATAGAGAGGTCCTGAGAGCTCCAGGTATCCTGACTGGTTTTGTAATGCAAACCAGAGCAGTCCATCCTTTCAGGTGTACCAGAGCCCCTGTTGAAAGGGCTCCTGAACCTGCATGCCACCCAATGGATAAAGTTTGCAAGTAGTATGAGTGAATAGGTGAATACAGGCTACTTAGGAGAACAATACTGTGCCAAGACCTAGGGCACTTTGAACTCAAAGTCCTCAAGAAGATGTTTCCAACAGCTACAATTAACTGTAGAAAACAGAGAGAATGAAGAGGACCCGAGACAGAAAGGCAAAAGCAAGCGGACAATGCAATAAACGGCCTCTGGCAGAAGAAAACGTAGTGGATTCTGCTACAGATTATTTGGCAAAGGAGAAGCTGATAAATGACTCAACTTCTAGGAGAACAGCATGAAGTTACTTTTGGCTTCCAAGACAGAAATTAAGAAAGCAGCTGAAAAACGGAAGAGGCCACAGGCAGAAGGCGCAATGAAGATCTGGGACAAAGCTGAAGTGTTTGCTTCCTGTTTCTCCAACTAGAGTCCAGTGTTGCAAGACTGAATGTTTGAAGGATTCTTTTACCAAAGGAGAAAGGTTGCACACAGTGAGGCTCACTGTCTGGAACTACAATTCTGATACCCAAAGGATGTGCCTATTTGACTTTGCAAATTTTGTTGCAAACTGAAGGGGGAGGAGGGTTTAGCTAAAAGGGCTACAGAAACTGTTTAATCACCGAGAATCAACGTTGAAAGAAAAAGTGCACCAGTGTAACACATCTACTTCAGGAATATCTTGATGTTAACCTTTCAAATACATCTTTTTCTGATGCAATGATAGCAGATAAGGTCATGACAAGCGTATCACAAAATCTACAAGTTACTAAAGATTCCTTCTCTGAAGAGACCAACAAATGTAGGACAGATCTACTTGAATCCAACTGGTAGTTTTTAACCTATATTAAAAAAAACCAGCGTGAATACTACTTGTCTAAGGCTTTGAAATATTAAGAAAAGCAAATCTAATATTTGCATTCTGTTTGCATTCAACCACTGAAGCAGGCAAAAAAGAAAAGTTACAATTTCATGCAGAAAGTTACACAGGTTCTTTTAACCCATCTTATGTTAAGAGAAACTTTCTGTATAGTAAATATTAAAGTTGTATAACAAAGCTGTTTAACAAACAACCTTAAGTTTATCTGTATACACACACCACTTTTTAGGCAATCCTTATTTACAGAATTTAGCTTTCAAAACCTGCTCTCAGCTTTCCTTTGTTTACTTTCATCACTTCAAAAACAATCCTTTCTCCCAGTTCTGTTGCTTTAGAAATGAACCATGTTAGTAAGAACAAAGTGTCCTGCTTCTTCACAGCTTTCAATACACTCCCTACAAAGCCAGCAGCAACAGATTGCAGTCTCTAAGTTCATTCAAAGTTCTATTTTATCCTTTCCTCTTGGAGTAGCAGGAGGATAACAAAATTGTAATAGCCTCCCATACACTTCTAAGATGATGAAGAGGGCTGAAACATGTCAAAAGAGAGAGGGGTAGTGAAAGGAAGTAACGAAACTCCTCCAAAATAAAAGCGATCCTCCGCTATCTCTTCCTTGCTCTCCAAAAATGTTTTCTGCCTTCATAATATTAACACTTAGGATCTTTCTTTGGCATTCCCCATATAACTTAATTTTCTTCATCTCTCTGTATCAATGTTTTGTCTTTTGTTCTTGAATTCTTTAGATTTCCGTTCTTTGCTGGGAGACAAGGAGCCCAGCAGACATCCTCTCTCCAAAGACAGCAATATGGCCAAGCTCCAGGTTCCAACAAGGAATAGGTTTGGACTTGACTTAAAATATACAGTTGTTAGATTATCACGGTGGTGGAGTACTAACAGCAGCTTCCCCATTCTGTATATAATGGTGGTAATACCACAAGCACACCACAAGCCTTACAGGGCTAGCAACAGCAAAAATCCAAGAGAATAAATGGAACATCACAGATTCAGAGAAAGAAGTAACACTGTTGGGAATCACTCTGGAAATCATGCTCTGGACAAAGTTAAGTGAACACAGACTGCCTGTGAACAAAGAGAACGGGGCTTATACAGAAACTTCACAGGAAAAAAAAAAGTAGGGGAAGAGAATGTATTCTGATGTGCTGCTACTATGAAAAAAAATAACCCACAACAAAAACCAGAAAGTGTAGAAACAGAAATAATTGAGGGCTAGTCACAAAATTCAGGAGAGAATAAGACTGAAAGCAACTAAGTAAAATAAAAAACCCCACAACATTACTTCATGTTGTATATATAACAAGAGGAAGCAGAATTCACCAGATCGAAACTGGAATCAGAGGAAAGGAATGTTGAGCTGTGGCTATACAAATTTTTCAACTATTATCAAAATAAAAAGGAGAAAATATTAGTTAGGAAAGTAATTTGGGCAGTGGTAGAATAGCATCTTCCATCTTTGAGAAAGAAAAAAAATAGTATAATTACTGAAGGAAATTGCCTAAAATCTGGGCATGAAGCAGGAGAATACTGAATACAACACAAAAAATATGGAACTGCCATCACTAAAATCTACGTTAAGTACATTAAACAACAATATCCACAATGTGAATCCTGTGCAGCAGGAGCAGAGAGGAAAACTGCCAGCAAGTGAAGAAGTCTCTTATCTCTACAGATGAAATACTCATCACTGCCTAACAACTTCTGGCAAACACAAGTCCGTTAGTCTGTTGGTTTAGGGTTGTCTTTTCTTAAGAACTGTTCCAACCAAAAAAGATAAACATTCAGATCTGAAGGATTTTCATTACTATGCAAAGTGACAACTCTACCCAGTGTACTGGTAACTCTAAATGCCATGCAGCAGTAAGGTGAAACAGCCAACAGACAGTTCAGTTCTCCTGATTGCTTGCTAAGTATTGAACAATATATAAAAAAAAATTAAAGATTTTGTCCTGAAAAACTACCTGGATGAAACACTGGAAAAATCACTGGATATGTTCTGAGAGTTCTTTCTTATGTATTCTATTTCCATATGGAAATTCAGCCTAGATTCATGGAATACTTGCACAAGAACTGGCTTCAAACTCTGTCTTGACAGGTACCTTCAGCATTCTCTTCTGAGGTCACCTTTTATTGACAGCAGTCTCAAAAGCTAAATGAAGACTCTGGTGACTGGAAAAAGGGAAACCCTGCACCCATTTTTAAAAATGGTAGCAAGGAGGATGCTGGGAACTACCAATCTGTCAGCCTCCCCTGTGTTCCTGGAGTGATCATGGAGCAGATGTCCCTAGAACCTATGCTAAGGCACATGGAGAACAGGGAGGTGATTCATGACAGCCAGCATGGCACTAAGGACAAGACCTGCCTGACCAACCTAGTGGCTTTCTGTGATGGAACGACTACATCAGTGGACAAGGGAGGAGCTACAGATGTCATCTATCTGGATTTCCATAAGGATTTTGACACGGTCCCCCACAACTTCCTTCACTCTAAATTTGAGATATATGGATTTGACGGATCGACTGTTCAGTGGATAAGAAACCCACTGGATGGTCACATCCAGAGGGCAGTGGTCAACAACTTGACGCCCAGGTGGAGATCAGTGACAAGTGGTGTCCCTCAAGAATCCGTACTGGGACCAGTACCATTTAGTAACTTCAGTAATGACATAGACAAAGGGATCGAGTGCACCCTCAGCAAGTCTGTACATGACACCAAGAGGAGTGGTGCAGTTGACATGGCTGAGGGATGGAACGCTATCCAGAGGGACCTGGACAAGCTCAAGAAGTGGGCCTACACAGGCCCTCATGAGGTTGAATATCACGATGTTCAACAAGGCAAATGCAAGGTCCTGCATGTGGGTTGGGGCAATCCTTGGCATCAGTACAGCTGTGAAATAACAGGATTGAGAGCAGCCCTGAGGAGAAGGATTTGGGGGTACTGATGGATTAAAAGCTAGACATGAGCCAGCAATGCGTGCTAGCAACTCAAAAAGCCAACTGTATCCTGGGCTGCGACAAAAGAAAGGTGACCAGCAGGATGAAGGAGGTGATTCTGCTGTTGTACTCTGCTCTGCTGAGACCTCATCTGGCGTACTGTGTTCAGCTCTGGGGCCCTCAGCAAAGGAAAGCCATGGATCTATTTCAGAGGTTCCAGAGGAAGGGCACAAAAATAATCAGAGCACTAGAACAGCTCTCCCAGAAAGAAATGCTGAGAGACTTAAGGCTGTTCAGCCTGGAGAAGAAAAGGCTCTAGGAAGACCTTATTGCAGCCTTTCAGTACTTACAGAAAGATGGGGACAAACTTTTTAGCACGGCCTGTTGCTACAGAACAAGAGGTAATGATTTTAAAGTAGAAGAGGGTAGAATTCATCTAGATATAAGGACATTTTTGATAATAAGGGTGGTAGAACACTGCCCCAGGTTGCTCAGGTAGATGCCCCATCCCTGGAAACATTCAAGGTCAGGTTGGATGGGGCTCTGAGCAACCTTATATAGTTGAAGATGTCCCTGGTTACTGCATGGCGGGATTGGACTAGATGACCTGTAAAAGTCCCTTCCAACCCAAACTATTCTATGATTCCAGATGTGGATGTAGCAGCTAGTCAAAAAGAACAACAATTATCCTTACAGCTCAAGGGATCCAATAAAGAACTGTCCTATGTTTTCTACTAGCCTTTAACACCTGCAAAAGACCACAAGAGCCTGGTCCACTTTTCCTTTGCTACCATTTGAAGTATGACTACTTCAACAACCCATGGTGAGTAAAACTTCTCAATCAGACCTTTTTAAATATTGTTTCATAACAACTCTTTTCTTTCGCCTGTTCAATGTTGTGAAATACAAGTACTTTGCACATTGCAAATAAAAATGCAAATAGTTCCGACTTGTTCTGGCATAGTTTTCACATTTTTTTTTAACATAGTTCTTTGTATTTTGAGAGTGCTGCCATCTAAATGTAAGCATTGCAAATACAAGTCTTATTTACTATATTACTGAATCTGAACATGAACCTGGCCAAGTATTATTAATTAAAACAGATATTAGAATCTTTTTTTTTAGCCTTAACTTTCCTGTTTCTGATTACTTTATGGCAAAAACATTGCTTAAGATCTATTTTCTATCTCTATATCATATATTCTTCTATCAGTCCTGCATACAAGGAGGCACATTCACCTCCATAATCATCAGCAACAATATTAATATTGGAAGCTACTCTTGCAAATTTAGCATTTATAACAACCCTCAAACTTTTGAATCATGATTAGGATGCAAAGTTAGTATCATCTGTGCTGACTGAAAGAGTTTGTCACAATGCATCAAGCATGCTACACGCCTCTTTCAAAGAAGAAATCTGATCCCAAATACTACTTCTGATTAGCTGCTCTACATAGCTTATTAATGAGATTTGTAATGCACATGTAAACAAAACAAAAACACCAACCATGCACGTATAAACAAAACAAAAACACCACCAACCATGCAATAGTAACAAAACCAACCAAACAACAACAACAAAAACACAACAACCAACCAAAAAAAATCTAACCAACCAAGGGGGAAAACAAAAAAGAAACAAGAAAAAAATGATCACACCAAAATCAACAACCCAGGACTCAGTGCTGGCAAAGAAACACTGAACAGCAGAACAAAATTTGGCCAGAAAAATACTTGGCCAGAAAAGACATGTCCAAAATAGTCCTGCTATATCTCACTCACTTCTGGAAGATATTATATTATTAAGCATTTTACTAGTCATCGCTGTATATCTGCTACAAAACTAAGAGAGCATGAACAAACACACACATGCAAAATAACATCAGTCTTTCAATAAAGCTTTTTCTCTTCCAATTTCTTACACACTACTGCAACCAGAGCTGTCTGTCTGACTTGGAAAGCGGGAAAACGATTTGAATTTTAAAAATAAATACCCACATCAAATAATTTCTTCAGTAGCAGAAAGACAAGGCTACAGTACACTGCAGCACCACTTCAGTTTTCTTCATGCCACATTTATCCACTGGCCATGCCCTATCCATTGCTTTTGTGTCTCAATTATGCAAGAGCAGCATCTCTCTAGTGTCTATTCTAACACTCCTCACTATTACCAAAACACATTAATTATGAATACCGCCGCTCTTTGTCTTTCTTACCACACCTTTCTGTTATGCAGATTAAAAACCTAAGAAAGTCTGATATCTTCTGACCACCTTTCATAGACGCAGTAGGGAGAACAGACATGATGCCACCTGTCAAAACCCAGCCAATGGTCCATAACCACACAGAGCAAGGAGAACCAAATCAGGAGACTGGAATTCCGTTTCCACCTCTCCATGGACTCTGTGTTTGACCTTGGCAAGTCACTGCCTTTTGTGCTTGTTTTTTCACATTTGGGACACAAAGGGCTTTTATGCAGATGGTTGGAAAAACAACAACAATAAAATAACTGAGTATGTTTAATTATTATTTCTTCTATTATACCAGGCCTTAGAACTCTTCTGCAGCTGAGTAAATTTAGAGCATGCACAAGCACCTCTGATTCTCTAGACCTTAATTTTTAAGTTCCCTTTACATAAAGGCACTGGTGAAAGCAGTAACCCATTATTAGAGACACATCACCACCACTGTATCAAAAACAGATAAAAGCTTAGTTTCACAAATTCTTCTGCTGAACAAAATAGTTAGACTTTATTTTCTAAATCAGCAGTTCCTAATCCACATCTCGCAAAAGAAAAGCTGCCTGTAAGATCCTCTGCCACTGCTCTCAAGACAAAATGAAATTACAGAGTTAGCATATGAGCTGTCAGAAAAAAAGGAAAGTGGAATGTTGCCTAGAAAGTATTTTTTTACTCTGTGCCCTTTCTACGGTCCAGCAAAAATTAGGACCGGTATTTTACACAATTCAATTCCCTCTCTCAGTCTTAGAAAATTCTGAATTTCATGGCTGCTTGATCAAGTTTCATTCTGATATCAAGTTTCCCGGTAATCTCTCAAAGCACCACACACTGGAGATATGCCACAAGTATAGCTTTGAAAAAAACGAAGAGTAGATGAAATGTTTTACAGACCATGCAGTATTATCAAGAATACCAGTAAAAAGAGGGTTTTTCTGGCATATACGGGAAAATGTCTACATTTGTCCGTACTCCTAAAGGGAAAATTATAAATGTTCGTTCTGCTACTCAAATAACTATTAATAATTAGATTAACAATCAAAAGACTGACTAGGACCCACTGCAATATATACCCTCGAATCTCACCTACTAGAAGTGGAAAACTTAAATGAAGTAACAGGTGTAATCTCACGCAGAGTAGTCAAAAAAGACCACTGCCAATACAGTTTGTTGCCTACTACAACAAATGTGCTGGATTTTGACTAATACTGATTAAAGGGCACTTCATGCAAGTCAGTCTTGAAAAGGAGATGGCTCTTACTCCTGACCAAGAAACAACTGAGGAAAAGTTGTACCTTAATACACCTACACTGAAGCCTTCATGTTTTCCAAGTGAAGCAATGAAAACAATTTTCTTGAAATAATTACAGAAATATATACTTAAATTCAACAAAAATATTTTGAAGACTTATCTATATAAAAATCTACACTCAGAAAAAGAGCCATAAACTTCACGAAGAAACATGCTGTTGACTGAAAAATTCAGATTGCTTTAGAAAGAATAAATTATGCCCCAGCAGCATGTAATTCATCAAATAATCTGATTAATCAAACAGTAGAAGATTATCATGATTATATCTTACAGTAAAATTTTATAGATCAGTCAAGTTTTTCAAAAATAAGAAAAATATTAAATGGAACACAAAAATAGTGCTAAAGCTACAGCCTCTGTGTACTGTAAGGGTGATAAACTGCAACACTGTACATAGTGAAACCCTGACTTCTTTCTGTCCTTGGTAAGTTTACCACTGCAAATATGTAGTTTATGCATTTACAAGCAAAAGAGCATGAAGATACATGTTCACATATCACTGGCTAATTAAACTCCAGTTGTAAAGTATGAAGTATTTTTCAGAACATTACTTTAAAAATTATTTAAAATAGTATACAAAGGCTCTGAAAAGTGGCCTATGTCACAGAAACAGGCAATGAAAGAGAGTTTCTTTAGATTGTAAAATTTTTTTACTTTTGTGGTTGCTACCTTTTAAAAAAAATACACACACACACATGAATTATGAGTAAAGAGCACCACAACATAAATAGAACCCCAGGAAATGAGATCATGTCAAACTCTAAGTTTAGCACTTACTTTTCCAAGACTCAGTAAGTATATAATGATATGGAAATTGCTACTTTCTATTAATAATTTTCTCTTCAGAGAAATTTATCAGCTGTTTCCTTTTCTGAGTTTTTACACTGGAAAGAGATAACCATAATTCCATATGATTGTCTTGCCCCATATAATTGTAATTATTAATTACTGCAATTATGTTCAAGACAAGTATGAAAAGCCTACAATATTGGAACATTACAAGCATTTTCACAGAAAAATAATGAAAGTTCAGTAAGAGCAAGAATACAATTTTACACCTATAATTATAAACTTGCCCTGAAATACTACAGGCTTAAATGGAATACCCAGTTTTACCCACAGATTAAGATTTCATCTGACAATACAGCTAGTGACATTTACCGTTTTCCATTCTTCACCTAAATACACAGAAAAAAATAAGCAACTTTTTAAAAGCAGGCAGCCACTACAACTACTCAATTTTTAAAAATACTGCAATAACATCAATAAAGAAATACCAACAACAACAAACCACTTAAAAGTACACCTTCCCTGAAAAATGCTCTTGGGAGGCTGTGATTCAGCACATTACAGTGCCATATAGGTCAGTTACAATGTGCTTGAAATCAACATCCAAAGAATTGAGTGGCAAGTATTACAAACATAGAAAAGACATCCTGAAACTTTTAAACTCTGCTGACACAATTTGCTCTCCAAATATATAACTTATATTTTGCATAAACAACATTCTCCATTCCCAACAGAGATTCAAATGTATTGCATAAGATAGAGTATTTGTTTGTATTACGTATTTTACAAATCTAAAATGACAACTCCTTTCTTCAATTTTATCCAAAACCAAACATAGCAAAGAATAGGTATGTATTGCACCTTAACTGTACTCTTCATCAAAAATGAGTTATTAACTACAAAACCTTTTTTCAAAATCTTTGCTCATGAAGGTACCACAGGTCTTCTAGGAAGACTTTGTAAGCAGCTCTAGGCTACTTCAGCTTATTTTCACATTCTTTTTAAAATATAGAAATCACTTAAGTTCAAAATAATCAAAACCGCCTCTGGAATGAATTATTATTGCAAAGTATAAATTAGCAAATGAGAGGAAAGAAACCCTCATTCACAAACCCATGATCATTTATGCAATTCATAGTATGGAACAGCATACTTAAAAGAGAGTTATCTTTGCAAAGAGATTTCAGCAAAGGATATTGTCTAGCAGTTAAAAACGTGCACATAAGCCTAATAAAACACTCTCCAGATTGTTTCTGGGGAAGTCATGCTATAAAAAAGTTCTTTTCAAAGTTTCTTGGTGCTCTCTATCAACCAGAATAAGTCAGAAATAAGAAGTACTTAATACAATGACTAAACAATGAAAGCAAATAAACTCCAAATTGAGAGCTCAACTTCATAAAATTGCTCCTCCTGAAATTACAAAAGGTTAAAAGAATATTTGCAAGCATCTGGGAAGACTCCTTCAGGAATATAGTGCTCACAAAGATTTCCTAATAGCCAGACTTAAGACACTGACATGCTCCTTGCTAATCATTTAAATGTTAGTCACACCAAACCATCTACTCATTTGATTGTAAACGAGTTTTTCCCAACCTTTAACACTCATCATGTGCATATACACAATACAATAGCTGCAGTTATGCTATTACTCAAGTCTTAATAAGCACTATGTTTTAACCTTCAGTGACAGTAAAAACTGTAGCCTGAAGATCCCATCTTGAATTCTACTCCTATAGTCTATACGATCATTTCCACCCCTTGAGCTTCACTGAAACCATTGTCACTAACATCCTGCAGCCTAACCTTACGATGAGGCTGAGAATCAATATATAATTCTTATCTTCCCAGATCTGTCAATCACCCAAGACTACCAGCAATGCTTCTTTTCTGGAAATACTCTCCCTGGTTTCCTTGGTATTGCTGCTCTCATGATTCATCCTTTATCGTTCTAATTGTTCTTGCCGTATGTCCTCCTGAAAGAGCCTCCTCATTCACCTGTACTATTTTATGAATCATTTAATAGGTTTCTGTCTTACATCCCTTTCCATTCTCCTTCACTTTATCCAGGGCCAGGATTCAAATTCAGCTATTAACACCCTGCCATTAATCAGAAACATACTTTCTGCTTGGTATCTCCTGTGTTCCTCCATGCTAACACCTCAGCTTGTGTCTCCCTCCACACAGATGCTTCACTATCAGCTCAGTCTCAGCGTAGACAAAGCATAGGTCTTAGTCTTTCTATCACTGCTTCAAGTCTCCTTTCCACTGCTCCAAGTCATTAACTTTCAGGACTGAGCTAAGCATCAGCCCTCAAACCATGGTTCTCTATAGGTCCTAGAAATAACCAGATTTTGAGATCCTGGTAATGCCCACCACATCACTAAGATATGCCTTTAGTAGCTTAAATTTTATCCTGTAACCAAAGCAGTGCACATCTGAACTAGTGAAGCGTCCTTCATCTTTCAAAATCCAGAGCTGACCCTGCTTTATTTAATCTGAACATTCCTCTCTAGATAGCTTTTTCACACTAAGGTCAGATAACACAAGTCTCCCCTTCCTCTTATCTCTTGGAAGCATGCTTCCACTTCACTCTCTACTTCAAGACCCTTCTTCTTTCAAAAAACCTCCTGCAAGTTTTTCTATAGTTCTCATTGGGAAAAAAAAAAAGGGGGGGGGGGGGGGGGAGGGGGCAAAAAAAAAACCAACATGGGGGACACCGCCAGAC
>WTSP01023984.1:0-22771 GCA_025331215.1 Actenoides lindsayi
ATTTCTACCGTTGTTCTCTTCCATGAGTACAAACCCCCCCAAAAGCTACCTCTGAAGTGCAGCACTAGATCTTAAAAGTTTCTGGCTTTCTGCAAAGACGTTTTGCCACCACTGGGAAACAAAACCACTTCTAAGTCTCTCCTTAACTGTGATACTAGGTGCCTAATTTAAAATTCTGTATCACTTTTTGAAAGGTGTCTAAATCCTTTCCAGCTTTCAGTAGAACTTAGCATTTACATCTTGCAGCGTATCTTCCTCTTGAAGGTAGTGGTCCCAAAGTTTCCCTGTTGGATGTGCAGTAGGTATGAATATGATCATTCTTTCTTTTTTCTTCTAGGGAAATACTTAAATGTTGTCCGAGAATGTGGACGTGATGTTACCTGCCCTGTGGCTAAAGAGGTCATCTACACTTTAAAAGAGCGAGCGTATGTGGAACAAATAGAAAAAGCATATAACTATGCTAGCAAAGTTCTTCTGGATTTCCTCATGGAGGAGAAAGAGCTAGTGGCTCACCTAAGGTTTGATTTACTTATAAAATGCATGTTAAATAGGTTGATTCTGATGGCCAGTGTAAGTTTTTGAAGTTAACTCTCTTCTCTTGGGATATTATTACTGTATTCTCTCTATTTCCACTAGAAAGTTTGACCTGAAAAATAAGATTTGGTTTTTTTTTTCCAAAGAAGAAAAAAAAGCGTCAACTCGTGGAAATGTTGGGTGGGAAGGATGTCTGGAGGTCTCCTGTCCAACTTCCTTCAAAGGCTCTTGCCCAAACTAGTTCAGGGCAGTCGTGGCTTTGTCTAACTCAGTCCAAAACCCCACCCTTGGGTATGGATATCCCCACCTCTCTCAGGAATTGTCCCATGGCTTCATGTCTCTGCTACCTGGGAAGGGAGTTCCCTAATATCATCTGGTGGGATCACAAAGAGTTTAGTGTGAATAAGAAATAGCTTAATATGAAGCATCTCACCAAATACGTGTCATGATAATTGTTCATGCAAATGTGAGTAGCTGCAATGAGTGATTAGCCCAAAGTTCCAGTGCAGGATTTTTTCCTTAACATTGTCCTTATATAAAATTCATTTTAATAACCCGTATTTTGATTCTCATAACACATTCAGCAGACAGCAAATGCAAGTGCATTCTGGCATGCAAACCCCAGCTTCCTTGCATGAACTGAGCTTTTGGTTTATTACTATCTTCAGAAAACACTAAAAGCAGGAATCTTGACTACACAGGAGACTGAGACAGCAAAAAGTAGGTAGGGAATTGCAGTTGATAGCTGGTTGTGAGATAGTTTGTAATTGGTCTAAGACCTAGTACCAGAGTTTTCTGCTTGTAAACAGTGACAGTGTGAAAGAAAGTGATCTGAGCTTCAGGCAACAAACCTGCCAAGTGACTTTCACAAGAAGATGTCAATTCAGAGACGTGAACTGGAGCAGTAATGGCAGCAGAAGTGAATGTGCCTAGCAGTCCAGGTCGGATTGCTTTGGGCCTGCTTTTTACTAGGTCTGGAGAAGGTTGTAGCCGTAAGAAAGCTCTCTGCCCCAGACCTGGGAACGCTTCAGCTCCAGCTGAGAGAGATTGTGGGAAGACCTGAACATCCATGTTTCAGTCCTTTGAAATGGATAGGTGCCTTCCTGCTCTGTGAAAACCACCAGAGAATATGCCTTATTTCATGAAAGGTTATGGAACATGTCTGAGACCTGCCAGTCATTAAGGATATTCTTCCTAGCCTTGCTAATGGCTCTCATCTATCCAAGCCTCCTTCACTTAATAGTGAAGAACTTCACTGTTCAAAAGACACAAGCTTCCAAAGTTCTGGTAGCAGAAGTCTTCTGTTGGGTCCATCTATCAAAATGTAATTTCAGATTAAGGTGTTGCTCAGCCTGTCCACCTGAGGTTGAAGCCTGTGACCTCCTCGTCTTTGAAACAGTCTTTCTGCTAGATCATTCAGCATCTGTCCTGTGTATATGTCATTTGCTAGGGTGCAGAGACAGCTGGTTGAGGTGGAAGCTACTGACCTTCCAGTACATGTGTGCGCTTTGAGGGCTGAAATGGTTTGGTTGTGATCAAACCCTAGAAACCTGTGACAGATAACTGCTTCTCAGTTAAGTGAAAGTACTGACTCTCCCAGAAATGTTGTTTGGAAGGGACCATCAACCTTGGCAAGTCTCTAGGTCAACTTCCTGCTTGAAATGGGATTGTCACCAGCATTAGGTCAGGTTTTTATTTGGGTTTGTGCTGTAGGGTCTGGTGAGCAGTATCTCACTTGTCTCTCTACCTGTTATGTCCTCAGTTAGCCACTGACAGTCAGGACTTCCTTGTGACTGGGGGATTTTTCTTGGTTCAAAAGAGCAATGACAGGGAAACAGAGTCTGAGCATCATCCCACGTTGAGTCTCCACAGGAGTCTGAAACCACGTTGTGTTAAGGCTGCGCTGGTCCTATTTTTACTCTGAAAACTGTAGTTATGTATGATTTTTGGCCAGTCATTAAGTCATTTAATCCTCAAACTCTCCTCCAAGCTCTGGCCTACTGCATTTAACTCTCCCTGGTGCCAAGTGAACGTTTATGCATCCTACTGTAGCAGATGTCAACACAAGTACCTGGAGTGCTTAGAAAATCAGTACAGATACTTCTTCATTCAGAGGAGTCCAAGATTCTGCTCTGAATTGACAGCTGCATCTTGGATGGATCTGAACATGGAGGTTGGAGTGTTGTTCAGGATAGCAATATGAGCCCTCACCCTGCAATCTAGCACATACAATTTTATATTTATTCCACACCACCACCCCCCTCCATAATATGCATTTTTTCAAGGGAAAGAAAAGAACAGCAGCAGCCTGGATCTGGCTGCACAAAAGCATCCTGACTGAGGAGGAAGGGAGAAGAGGATGTACATAAAAAAAAAAACTAGTCTCCAAATGGGTTATTTATGGCTGTGTGTAGAGTATGAAGGGGAAAATTTTATGATCAAACCTGTCAGGCTGGCTGAATTGATTGCTTTTGTTCCTCTCAGTTTAATGTGGATTAACTTGGGCTTTAAAAAATGTAATCAATTGTCCCTCCATTTTCTTGAGCAGATCTATAAAACACTATTTCCTGATGGATCAAGGGGACTTTTTTGTTCACTTCATGGATCTCACAGAAGAGGAACTTAAGAAGCCTGTAGATGACATCATAACTACAAGGCTAGAGGCTCTTCTTGAATTAGCCCTGCGAATGAGCACAGCCAACACAGATCCTTTCAAGGATGATTTAAAGGTAGGAAAGTATGTAAGCAGAAGATAATTGAATTTTAGCAGAATGCTTGCCATGACTTGTGAAGATCTGTGTGCCTGTAAGAACCTGCTGCAAGTACCGTGACAGAGAGATTTGATGGCTGTCCTTCTGTAGACCTTCTCTGGGTTAAGGCCTCTTTTATCCAGATTAGCAACTGGAAGCACCCACCTTGGACAAGGGGCTGTCTTCTCGCTGTCATTTGAACACAGAGAAAGATGCTTTTGAGTGGCCTCAGGATGAGGTGGAAGCTGTAGTATGTCTCTCATGCTTATTCTCAGCATGGGTGCTCACATTGGAGTACAAGAAAATACCTCATTAGAAGTCCTGGCTATTAATGATTGCATATTTTACAGATGTGAAGCAGCATAGAGGCTGTTCCTGGTGAGTGTGAGATCTGAACAGAGTGTGAAGGCAAGGGAGAACAATCATTGAAGTAGTACAGAATCATAGAATGGTTTGGATTGGAGAGGACCTAAAAGATCATCAAGTTACAACTCCCCTGCCATGGGCAAGGATACCTCCCACTAGACCAGGGTGCTCAGAGCCCTGTCCTACCTGACTGTGAATGTTTCCAGGGATGGGGCATCCACAACTACTCTGGGCAACTTATTCCAGGTCTCACTACCCTCAGCGTAAAAAATGTCTTCCTTCTCTCTAGTATGAATTTCCCTCTTTTAGTTTAAAACCATCACCCCTTGTCCTGTCACAACAGGCCCTGCTAAAAAGTCTGTCCCCATCTTTCTTACAGGCTCCGTTAAGTACTGAAAGGCTGCAAGAAGGTCTCCCTGGAGCCTTCTCTTCTTCAGGCTGAACAAGCCCAACTCTCTCAGCCTGGCCTCACAGCAGGGGGGTTCCAGCCCTCACATGATTTTTGGGGCCCTCTTCTGGACCTACTCCAAGAGGTCAATGTCCTTCTTATGCTGGGGGCCCCAGAGCTGGACCCAGCAGTGCAGGAGTGTTCATACCAGAGCAGATGAGGGGGGCAGAATCACCTCCCTCTACCTGCCACACTGTTTTTCGTGCAGCCCAGAATACAGTTGGCCTTCTGGGCTGTGAGTGGACATTGCTGGGTCACGCTGAGCTTCTCGTCTGGAGTTGTTAAACACGAAAGAGACTCTGCACTGGTATCTGCTGCTCTGCTGTCCAGATCGTACCATTCACTACTGCTTCTTAGGTGGCCTGATGACTTGAAAGTCATGCTGATAATTTGCACTTCTGCCATGTTTCTGCTGTTGCACAATAGTCATATTCGGTGGATTCATGTTTTTTTCCTGTTCTTCTTTTATAGATTGACTTGATGCCTCATGACCTCATTACACAGCTCTTGAGAGTGTTGGCCATAGAAACAAAGCAGGAGAAGGCCATTATCAGTGCAGATCCCACAGAGCTCACCCTCAGTGGTCTGGAAGCATTTTCCTTTGACTACATTGTTAAGTGGCCTCTGTCCCTTATTATAAACAGGTAAAGTGTCAATCCACTGAAGAAAAAAAAAGGCAGAAGCTTTTGCATGGGGTTGAAGCACATTTCCACACAGCAAAATTCTGGAAAGCCTGTGTCTTTGAAGTGATGTTCTAAGTTGCTGACTAGTAGGGAATGATTTGGGGTTGTTGAGCCCTGCTTGCTCCACTTGCAGGCTATGGAATATGGATTGTCTCTTCAGCAGAACCCTTCTAGACCGTGCCTAAGGAATGCTGAGAAAGTTAAGCCTTCATGTTAAAGGGTGGGAAGACACAGATCAAAGGATGCTTTCTCAGCTTGCTCCCTGGTTTTACTTGTGAGTGGTCATCCAGGTTTTCATTTGTCCATGGTTTTCTGAAGTACCTCCCCTGATAATATGAACTGTCACAAGAGGGCTGACATACAAAAATCAAGCATTTCTGAAATGTGAAGTGTGGTAAAAAATGCATTTTCTAGTATCCCTGGCTGCAAACTAGAAGGGTACAGGCTGTTGCTAGAATTGCTATAGCAGGCTATTTTGCATTGAGTTGAATTACAAGGAACTGAATGTTTCATTTTTCTGTAAGGATTTGCCCCAATTCCCTGGAGAAACACTGGCAGACCTGCTACTGTGAGCCAGGGCAAACAGGACAAGCAGTGTTACACAAACAGGGTGACAGATGTTGAATTGTTAATTTCAATAATAATTGCCAACAATTAGTTTGTTCCTTAATTTCCCTTGAAAAAAAACAGTTGACACACTGGGACTTTTCTAATGACATGATGCTTTTGAAATTATGTCTTTCTCTTTCCCACTGAGTGCATTTGCTCTGCTGGTAGCCATGGAAGTGAAAATACTCTTTGGTAAGGTTTCACAAACTGTATCGACTGGAGCTCTGTAGACACCTACACTGAAGTGTCTGATTGCAGACCTGAATCCAGTCCCTGAAGCTATAAATAAGCATCCCCATCTGCTTCTGACAGTGCATTGCTGGTGGGGTGATGCTGCTTGTAGCTTGATTACAGCTTCTTCTGAATCCTCCTTTGGAGAATTCTGGTGAATTGTTTTAGTGATTAGCAGTCTTAGTACAGTGGGTACATGACTTCAGGCTTTTAGCCTTCTGTCCCCAGCGTGTATGTGAGCAACCTTTCTGCAGGTAGCTTGAGGGAACTGAAGAATGCTGGTGATGTACCCACTGGCAGGAAATAACAGAGGGACTTCTTGGAGAGAAATTCTTTGGGATGGTTACAAATATGATTTTTTTCTTTTTTCTGTTTTCTTCCCCCCCCC
Source organism: Actenoides lindsayi (assembly GCA_025331215.1). Taxonomy (NCBI): domain Eukaryota; kingdom Metazoa; phylum Chordata; class Aves; order Coraciiformes; family Alcedinidae; genus Actenoides; species Actenoides lindsayi. The sequence continues at coordinate 6,010 of WTSP01023984.1, forward strand.
CCCTTTGGTTCAAATTGTTTCAGTGTGGATCTGTGTGCATGTGAAGGCGTAAGGAACATATTGTGTAAAGTCTCTTTACCTTTGAGCAGTCTCAGTCTTCGCAGCTTAGTCTGTCAATCAGAACAGGGCTTAATCTGGATGGGTATCTTCTTTCTTTCCAGGAAAGCCCTGACAAGATACCAGATGCTTTTCAGACACATGTTTTATTGCAAACATGTGGAAAGACAGTTGTGCAACGTTTGGATCAGCAATAAGACGGCCAAGCAATTCTCCCTGCATTCAGCTAAGTGGTATGGCCTTTTTTTCTACTGGATCAGATGAGAAGTTTTGGGTTTCCTTCTTGCTAGTTAGATACGTCATGACATGGATTGGATCTTTTTGATGTGAAAAATTTATTACAGGCTGAGAGACATCAAAATATAACAATACAGGTTTCAGTAGGAAGTGTCTGCTCAGTAATCTTTGTGCTGCTCGGCTCATTCCTCTTTTTTGGAATGAAGTTTTGGAAATGAAGAGATGGTCTTTAGGTTTAGCTCATTATACACTGAACAGTTACAGCAAAGATACTGTCTTGGAGGGTACTTTAGCATCAGGAAGATTAGTAAGAACCCCAGTAGTTTCTGGCCAGACCATTAGCAAGGACTCGTGACCAACCTCCAGCTCATAGGATGACTGTGATCAGCACAGGACAGAGTAGCAGTGGGTGAAAACTCTGAGGGCAGGTATCCCCCACCTCTCTAGTGACCTGTCCCAGTTTGCTGAAGTCAGTTCTTGGTTTGCCATCACAGAGCCTGCATAAATTAACATTGAAAGAACCTCTATTTAATCCCACCATTCTATTTTTAAGGTGAAATTGTATTAAGTACTCTGGGTAGCAGGTGATTTGATTAAATATTTAGATCCCCTGAATATACTGATGTAAAACGTGGACTATTTGAAAGTGTTCAGTTAACAAGTAAAGCTGGAAAGAAACACGATCTGTTCAACTTGTTAAATTTTGCCCTCCTCACAAATGCATATCTCACTCAATGGTTACAGTAGTAAAATTGCTTTAATAGTTAATATTTACATTTTATTTGAATACAAGCAAATATTCAAAGTAACTTTCCAGTCTGCAAGAGGTTCAGACTCTGACTTTAGTAACTGAGGGAAAGACATTTGAGTATATGGAAGATAATCGGAGATGGTTTGCATTAACTTTACAATCCCTCTCACATTGCAGCAGCAAATTTACTAGGACAGAAATATTTAGCTCTGCTTGACTGTGCAAGCCTGGTGGAAGTTCTCCGTGGCATTTGCTAGCTCTGAGTTGTGTGGGTGTGATTTCTCCCCTAGGTTTGCTGGTGCTTTCACACTGCGGCAGCGGATGCTGAATTTTGTACAGAATATCCAGTATTACATGATGTTTGAAGTGATGGAGCCAACATGGCACATTCTTGAGAAGAACCTGAAGTTGGTGAGTGTGTGTGCTTGAGAGAGGTTGGAATGGAAGTCTTAAGTTAACAAATTCAGTATAGGGAAAAAAAGCCTAATTTCCATTACAGCAGGACTGTTAAACATTTCAGGACTGCTAAATATGACTGTTAAACATTTTGCTGGAGGCATTTAAAGTATCTGGGAACTTGTTGTTCTTCTCACACTGCAAAGAGTGATGCTGTTCTTCATCCCCTTTCTGCTTTATTAGTCATATATCCCTTCTCTCTGCTGCATCCTCCTGTCTATGCCGAGGTCATACTCTGCACTTTGTTATGTAAAGTGGTGTTCTGCTGAACATCGTCTTGCACAGAAGATAGAAAACTATGGAAAAGGAAGAAGGATGTAGGGTGCAAAGCACACAGACTGGTCTAGACATCTTCAGTTGATTCCTTGGCTGATTTACAGTGCTCTTAAATGCCAAGTCTGTGCTGCTTTCTCTTCTGTGAACATAAGGAAAGACTTCTTTCCTTTGAGGGTGACAGAGCACTGGAACAGGCTGTCCAGAGTGGCTGTGGAGTCTCCCTCTCTGGAGAGATCCCAAACCAGACTGGACGCAATCCTGGGCAACCTGCTGTGGGTGACCCTGTGGAGGCAGAGGTGTTGGACAAGATGATCTGCAGAGGTCTCTTCCAACCCCCACCATCCTGTGATTCTATGTTATTCTATGGAGCTGCTGAGAACTGGCACGTTAGGACTATCTGTTATAAAACAAGGCCTGTCTTATTCAGGTGGCTGTTCCACATGCAGGTGGACAAGGCTGGAGAACTGTTCCACACTGGTGGTATCTGGTAGGGGCTAAGCTCACTTCCCACTGGTTTTTATGTCTGACGAGGAAGTATCTGGGTGAAGCATGCCTGGCATCACTTTGGTTCCTTTCACAGAGATGTAATGTTATGTGTAGTCAGCTGTGGGATTTTCCAGGTGTGATAGAGAATATTTCTGGTTCCCTAATCCAAGTCAGCGACTACTCCAGAAATTATTTCTTTGTCCTAGCAAAAACATCAAGAATCAGTTTTTATCTCCTGATAAGTATGTGAGATGCCTTTATTATCTCAAAGGAACACTTCTGAGGTAGTGTCTTACCTGCCTGCTGCTTTAAACCAAGAATGAGAAGTCATTAGGAGCTTACCTTTCAGAACAGGCTGTTCAGGAAGCCCATAGAGGTCTTCTAATCTTTTTTCCACATCAGATTTTGTTCTTCCATCCTCAACAATAGAGAAAAAAAGTCTGTCACAAACAGATCAAGGACTGTTCTCAGTCTGTCTAGTGCAAACCCCTCTCTCCCTTCCTTTTTCACCTGACTGTGCTAAAGGTTTACACTTGGGGGTATATGGAATTACTGGGGAAGTTCATTAGACAAATGAAGGGTGATACCTGAGCAGTGGTGTATCTAGTTAGAGAGCCACAGCAGTGCTCCAAGTACATGTCTTCCTTGTCATCAGCCTAAATCCAACCCACAGCTTCTTTGCTCCCCAAGAATGTGTGCTGGAAGCAGGGCACTTGTTGCCTTGCCTCTCAGCACCAGTGGACCTGCCTGGCTTCTGCTGGTTTTTGACGTACAAACAAGCCTTTGTGGGAGAAAAAAGAGAGCAGAGATGGAATCATAGGTTACTTCTGTACTGCTGCCTAAAACAAGGGCAGAGACGTAGGCTGTCTGCTCCACAGTACATAGCAAATGTCTCCACTGGGTCCCATGTGGTCCTAACAATCATTTTGTGTTCTTCCAGATTCAAGTGTTTGCAGCAGTCTGGGGAGGGCTGTGTGTTGTAGCTATTTTCATAAGATGAAAGCTGCAGGGATGTCTTGCACGGGCTAGGGTATGTTGTGAGAGCCTACAAAGCTTGTTGGAGTAGTGCTAGAGGGCTTTGCCAAAGGAGGGAATCTGACCTGCTCCCATCTCCTCCATGCCAGCAGACAACTTGAGAAGGCCCTTAGGAAGTGCTATCCCTGAGCTTTGTATGACAGTTGTCTTGGCATATGGCACTCAGCACAGGCAACGGCAGTGCCAGGCAGTGAATTTGTGTTTAATTAGAGTAGATGATCACTGATATATTCCTCACGTTTGCTTATTTTGTATCATAACCTTTGTTTGTCAAGGATTAGGGCTGGGCTGGCCACTAGGCAACTGATAGATGCTCTCTGTTAACGCCTTTCCCTTCCCAAAGGGGAACAGAACGGGGATAAGGGAGAGAGCCTTATGGAGTGGAAAAGTAAAACTGCTTTAATGCATAATGAAAACAATAAAGTATATACAAATACATGCAAAACCAATATTGAACTCAACCCCCTGATGGCAATTACATCTCCATCACCACTGATGCTGTGGAGCAGGTACTAGGGAAGTCCCATACTGGACTCAACCACAGATGGGAACTGGATTCAGGAACACACGGGTCAGAATCAAAGGCAGAATGCGCAGGGTCCTCCTTGGACACCAGCCATTGAAGAAGAGGCTTGACCTTCGTGATCCCTCAACTTTATACTGAACATGCTGTACATGGGATGGAATCCCTTGCTGGCCAGTTTAGGGTCACCTGTCCTGGGCACTCCTCCCCACAGGTGCCACCTTTTACTTATGGCACCTCAACGTGGTGCACAAGATTGAGCAGAAACTTTGGTCTGTGCAGGAGCAAGTGTAAGCAAAAGCCTGTGTGCACACCCCAACCCTTGGCAGTGACTCTAAACATGGAGTGTTATCACTGCTGGAAGCAGAGACTGCCTGTGAAAATCTGCCATTAACTTCAGACAGTGTCATCCCTTAGAAGAGACTGAGCTGGAAAGTGAAATCACTGAACAGAATTTCTTCAGTTCTAGCTCAAACCAGGACACAGATGTAGTCACCATCCTTATCTCAAGGGACAACGCGTTCCTCATGGTCCTTCTCAGCTTCCTTACCCACTGGTGCTGTCGTGTTGGGGCCGGTGTTGGGGTGCCCCAGCTACTTTAAGGAAACAAGAGGAAGATATACATCAGCTTATTATTTCCCCCCCCCGGTAGTCATCCTGTGATTGTATGCTTCTGGGTTGCACATCTGTTTCTTCTTATACTGTGAAAAACATTTATCTGATGCACAACACTCAGCCCAACACTCCTAATGCAACCTGCATTAAGCTACAGCAGCTCTCTTGGCAGCTCTCTGATGAGTCTTGTGAATCTCCAACATCAGCTGACCCTGTCTTAGTTTCCACTGTGTACTGGGGAGTTGTTCTGAGGTCAGCTAACCAACGTTTTTGATGCCCTGTCAACCTTTTTCCTGGAGAATACACAGGAGGCATCAGGTCTAGGATTGTGAGCATCTCTGCCTATTCTTTGCAAGGACTTCTGAACAAGAAAAGGATATATATCAAGCTCCTGGATGATCTGAGAGAAGTGTACCTGCTCTTAATTTTGTTGTAAGTTCAGATTTGCAAAATAGAGTACTCCGTTTACTGGCATTGATGCACTTGAATGAGTTATCCTGTCCTGGGTTCTTCCAGACTGATTTCACGCAGTCCATCCTTTCAGTCTCTCATGATCCCCAGTGTCCTAGAAGGGACTGTCAAATGCAGTAGGTACACAGTCTGCATTGACTTTCTGTCTAAAGATACCTCTCTGCTTTGGCTCTCAGCCACAGCTCTGCTCCTTCAGAGACAGTGTGATGTTGAAGCATTTTTATTTCAGTTCCAAAAAGGAATTTGCCCATTTATACTGTTTTTCAAATGAGCCCATTCCTAAGAAACATCTGTAGACCAAACCATTTTGAAAGCCCAAGTGGGCAGAACTTTTCCATTGCTGTAGAACATCTGTGAGCGTCTTTTGCCTGCCTGAGATGTTGGATAGCAGGTATAGAGGAAATTTTCTGGCACTGAAGAAAGGTGTTTCCATGGCTGTATGGCAAGAAGGAGATCTGTCCAATATGCTTCTTCATTTCTGAAACCTCAAGGGCTGTACAGAGTTTCTTAGAGTGTTCTGTACATAGAAGGGCTTCTCTAAGTAATAATGTGGTAGTAATGACTCAGAGATGCTTGTGGTGTGAATATGTATGCAAGTCATCACTTGAAACCGAGGTTTTTGGCAAGTTGGCAAAGTCTTCAAGACATAATCCAAATGTAGGTCTCCCTCGATTCTCATCAGTGTTCTTCAAGGCTTTGGAGTTGGAGCATGCCCTCTACCAGTAGTATCTTCATGTTCACAACATCGTTGTCTTCAACAACACAACTCAAATCTTCATTGCATCGGAGAGCAGCCTTATCCCTGTTCTGTACTAGTTGTTTAAAAGGTTATGGGTGGGGTTTTTGGCATTGATCCTGATGGAGCCATGCGGATAACTTGGCAATTTTAGTCCTGTGTTTCTTTCCTGAGCTTGACTTGTGTTCTCAGCTTTCAGCACATCCCATAGTTGTACAAAGTCAGAGAGTGTTTTTAATCTATCATTTAAAACTTGAGACTGAAACAGCCCGTTGAAGTAGCAGAGAGGGACAAAAGGCTTACAGAATCCTTTCAATGCTGCATGTCCCAGTTCCTTACTGTGCTCCTAAAACATGTTTTTGAATAACCTGTATGTCTTTAAGCATTGTAAACTTACAGATACTATGATAGAATCACAGTTTGGGTTGGAAGGGACCTTAATGATCACCTAGTTCCAACCCCCCTGATGTGGGCAGGGACACCTCCCACTAGACCAGGTTGCTGAAAGCTCCATCCAACCTGATCTTGAACACATCCAGTGATGGAGCATCCACAACTTCCCTGGGTAACCTGTGCCAGTGTCTCCCCACCCTCACACTGAAGAGTTTCTTCCCAATTTCTAATGTAAATCTCCCCTCTTCCAGTTTGAAGCCATCAACCCTTGTCCTCTCCCTGCAACCCCTTGTAAAAAGGTGCCTCCCCAGCTTTCTTGTAGCCCCGCTTCAGATACTGGAAGGCTGCAGTGAGGTCACCCCAAAGCCTTCTCTTCTCCAGGCTGAACAACCCCAATTCTCTCAGCCTGTCTTTTCCACTTATTGTAGGTGACTTTACTGAGATTGTGATGGTGGGAGTGGGTGTGACAAGTAGGTTTAAAAGCAAAGGAAGTGCAAGCTCATAAATCAGGTAACTCCATCCTGAGCCTCCTTTCCCGTAGACAGTTTGGGTGCTTAAAGAAAGTGTAATTTTGTTTGAGAAGGTGATGTGACAAATCAAAGGTAAAATGACGAGCAGTTAAATACAGTCTCAATCTCCAGTTTGTTTCTCAAAGCTAAAAGGTGTTGAGAAGTATCTCAGCATGCCCTATAGCATGTCTGAGAGGTCACTGTTAGAGGTAGGGTTAGAGCTTTGGTCTGGAGCAGCACAGCAGTCCTGGTTTGGTCTTCCATTATTGTACTGTCCTGTCACAGGCATCTAATATTGATGATGTCCTGAGCCACCACACAAGCTTCCTGGATAACTGCTTGAAGGATTGCATGCTAACCAACCCGGAGCTGCTGAAGATCTTCTCCAAGCTGATGTCTGTCTGTGTCATGTTCACAAACTGCATGCAGGTATGTACAGCCTCTGTGTGTTGACCGTGTCACTGCTAGCGGCTTTGGATGCCAGGCAGCTATGACAGCCCCTTTTTTCAACTCAACCCCTCTTGTCCTCGATGCACACAGAAGAGACTCTGTTCTTCCCAGGAGGAGCAGGCGAAAGCCTCTGAAGAGCTTGATTGCTCAGACCCTCACCCTTTCTCCCCAGTAGTTTCTGTGGCTTCTCCACAAAGTTCTCTGTGGTTTTCTTTTTCAGTGTTGGGAACAGGTTCATATGAACCCAGTTACCTCTCTTCAGCCAGTCCTGCAGCAGAATTTGAGGTGTAAGTTGTAGGGCTCTCACTGGTTTTTAACATGCTCTTGTGAAGGTCAGGTGAGGACTGGTGATTGGACTCATGGAGACTGATCTCTCTGGACACACTCTAGCCAGCATCTCAGGTAGCTTTAGGAAAAAAAAAACCAACCAAAACCAACATACCTTCCTTTGGGTTTCAGGGAGCTTTTTGTATTAACATCACAAATTAAATCTCAAAGTTAGCTTTCATAGGAGCTATCTAGCTGCAGGGCTAACAGAACTGTCAGCCTCATGCTTTGCTGTAATTGTTCTGCAATCCTCTGCCCTTCCAAGAGGTTTACCCAAAGCATGAAGCTGGATAACGAGATGGACCGGCTCACCTTAGAGCACGGCACAATGTTGGGTCCGCCAACAGAGGAGGAGCGTGCTGAAGAGACTGCAAAGAAGAAGCTGACTAACAAGGTGGGACATGGGATGGACAGCTGGGTCCTTTCCTCTTTGGGTGCTGCCTGGGTTGGGGTCTAGTCAGGGTGTCTGTCCTACCTCTTGCAGATAGACATTCACAGTTTTGAGAATACCTCTGTCCCCAAAAGCAGAATCTGTGTGGAGTTATGGGCATTTTTGAGGGCAGTGTGGAGCACTGATGGTGTTCTCAATGTCTGCTTTGAAGACCCTGTCTCCCACAGCAGTCCCTGCACTTGTTTTTAAGTTCTTGGTTGTATTTCCAGCTGTGTGGTGGGTACCCACACACAGACTTTGTGCAACTCAAGAGCTTTCTGATTTCCAGGACTAGAGTTTTGTGATGGATGAGCCAATAAAATGTCAGGTGTGACTCTTTGCAGCCCACCCCTTTCATATCTGAGCTATTTGTCTTGTCCATATTTCTCCACCTATGTGCACATGTACTAAGTGATTTGTTTGGCATGCTCCACAGTTAGTGGGCTGCCTTCTGTCCTGCTGAAGGCCTCCCTTTGGCATGCTGCTGGTAGGGTCTGTCACACTGCAAGGCAATTGGAGTGCTCCAGGGGTTACAGCGTGCCTTGGGCAACACTCACTTTCTGCTTACTGGCATTTCCTCGTGCTTGACAATAAAGAACAACAGCATATATTTGAGGATAACTCTAATGGGATTTACTCTTCTCCCAGATAGGCATAGCAAGGTTTGTAATTCCCAAGGACCTTACGGCTGTTTCGTAAGGTTTCTTTTAGTGGCTCGGTGACTGTTAAGTCTCATGGGTTATTTTTGAGCAGCCTAGGAAATAGGGAAGGAATAATTCCACCTCTTTGGCAAGCGTGAATGGGGAAACACATGGGGCCACTATGCCTTTGTCTCGATAGCTTTTAGCAGAGCATGCCGACAACCTCCACCTGACATCTGGCTTTGAGGCAACGATCAACAAGTTTGATAGCAATTTCTCAACACATCTCCTGGACCTGTTGGACAAGCTGAGCATTTACAGCACCAATGACTGTGAGCACAGTATGCTCAACATCATCTATAGGTGAGACAATAGTTTTCTCTCTGCAACTTCTCCTCTGGTTCAGCTTGGGAAGAATAATTGCTGTTTATAACTGTGCATGTCTGCCTCATCAGTGAAAAAAATGAAATTACGAGAAATATTGCTTTGCATTTCAACCCAAGGCTTTAAAAGCCCCCCACATTCCTTTGAATTATGTGAAATAATGTTGTAAACATAAGGCAAGTTTTGGTTTTCTTGAGGATTGTCTCACTGTGTAGACAGTGAGTAAAATGAGTCCCTAAATAAGTATTCCAAGATGAGAGAACCACGCAAGGGGCTGATCATAGGTGGGTATTTTGTTTTAAATTCTTATCTTGTATTTATTTAAATAAGCATCCCTCTGTATGTTTTTATTGTGGCCTCATCCATATTTACTAGCTTCTTAGAAATCCAAATTCTCCCAGTAATACTGAAAAGTCAGGTACACAAAATACATTGCAGGAATTGAGAGCGATTGATCAGGAGATGTAGGTTTTGTGGCTAGGTTTATAACCTCTGTGTTTCTTTTTCAGTAAAGTCAGGTGCACAAGGTCTTCTTTGGAATGATTTACATTTGCTCTTGCTATACAAGTCATACATACCAGTGCTGCCAAGCTTTTTAAGATCTGTATTACAGATTGGTGTAGCATGGAGTGACCTGCCCTGGTACTTCTGCCTTTGAAGAACACAGATAGTGCTCTAGGAGCCTTATTCCCAATTGAGCACTGTGCAAGCAGAATGCTTCACACTCTGATCCTGCTACCAGCACTTTAAGAGCAAACCAGAAATAACTGCAATGATGGCATTTGCTGCTGGGAGCAGCTTCTCATGTTTGTGGCTGGGGGTATGTTTTCCAAGAGTTAAGCAACCACAAAACCTAGCAGCCTGCAGATTGGAAATGTTCAGCTGAGGCATGCGTATAACCACAAAGTAAAGAGGCAAGGGTCAGGAGTTGGCATCTCTTAATTCAAAGATTCACCTTGGTGGTGGTCACGTGTAAGAGCTGCTGGTCACCAGCTGCCTCACAGCTGGCAAAGACTGAGACCCTTCAGAAATGCTGCTTGCAGACCTTTAGCCACGTATGGAAATAATTCATTTTTACAGTGAAGAGGCAGGACATATATCACATAAACATAACTTTAAGAGGCTAGGTTGTCCATGTCTATAAAATATTTCAACACCAACACTTGAAGTGCTCTTTCTATGCCTGTAAGCTTAATAGACACATTTGCATTGTTACAGTGTGTGTGAGCCTAGAACACTTGAGACTTACCTTCTTTGCCATTGCTGTCACCTAGGGCACAGAAAACAAAGCCATTCTAAACATCTGTTTGTTTCTCCCTGCTGTCAGTAAGCTGATGTGTAGCCTTATTTTCATGGGTAAGCAACTCTAAACTGCTCTTACAGGACTAGCCAGAAATTAAGATCATTTTTAGGTTCATCTGTCCTTTCATCTGTTTCTGTGGAAAGCTCTTGGTTTACCAAGGAGTACTCCCTACTTTTAAGAATGTTTTTCCTCTAAAGTTGTAATGCTTTTCCATGGTACATATGCTAGAATCAGTTGTTTGTGGCAGGATCCATCTGTAGAAAAATTGACAGGCCAAAAATGCTCTCCTCACGGCCATCACCCCTATGTGTCACACTAACTGTGTGGGAATCAAGACCACAAGTAGTTAAGTCATCCAGGCAAGAAGGGTTGCTACTCTTCAGTGCTCCAGCTCTGCCTCCTCCTTTATCAAGCACTTACATTGTTACTGTTACCAGTAAAAGTTTTAACAGCTGGGCTTTTTTTATGATGCTCCATCCAGGAGATCTTATTGGCAGCTAACTCCATGGTCCAGCTGCTTGGACATCATCAGGTCACATTGGACGTGGCCAACACAATGTTGAAGACCAAGTCGCCTGCTCTTTTAATAGAAGAGCATTATGACCTTGAGTCTTGTGAAGAACCCGTGGAGATAGTTCCATTGGTGGGGTCACCAAGCTCAGTCCAAGGCTGCACTTGGTTCTAATCTTACTCAAGAAATCAATGTCAAGTCCTTAACTAGTCTTTACATCATGCAGCAGTGGAAGTCCTGCAGCCTTCCATCACACTTTATCACATGTGATGCTTGACACTGATGTAAGGCCTTTTCTGGCAGTAGCTCAGGTGGTGTCCTCCCTCCAGCACTGCTCCTACACTTCACAGCAGAGGTTCACCCCTTTTATCATTGCCTCCCCCACCCTTGTGTCAACTTTAGGCTTCTACCGTGGCAGTGGGACTAGCTGATGCTGCACCATGGAGACTGGCTGTGTATCTTGTGCAGTTGCAGGTTCATGGTGCCCTGGCCAGGAGCTATCCTCCACCAGATGCCTTTGTGTTTCACAGACTGCACACAAGTGTTAGCTGTGGCAGGAAGTGACTTCTGAGCTGTGGAAGCTCTGGAACCAGTCCTTCCAAATATGGAGAGGTTCGTTTTTCTAAGTACTTCTTCCTGCTTCAGGAGAAAGGAGAAGTGTCACCGTTCAGGGTGGTTGTGAGAAAACAAAACGCTTCCATTGGCAGTTTGCATTGAGAATAGTGACCTCAGCTGCAACCAGCTGCTCAGAAGAGAGTCTGAGTCCTTTGCCCCAGTTCTGTTTAAGGACTGCAGAGGAAATACTGAGTCTTTATGCCATCAGGACTGTCATAACTGTTAAATTCCCCAGTTTGGGCTGTCTGGGACTGCATGAGTCTTCACCAATATGTTGGACATTTCTGGACCTTTACTGACAAACCAGATGTCCCCATTTCCTTAACTGAAGCACTGCATGTGAACAGGCCGTGAAACAGAACGTGTCTTCCCATCTCTACAGGCTGCTCAGTAATGTTTCAAAGAGCAGAAGTCTCAAGATGAATGCCCAGACGTGACGTTCAGCTCTCATTCAGTCTGTAGGGATTATTGGATCTAGTCCTGGACTCTATGGCAACAGGAACCCAAGAACCAGAGCAGAGACGGTTGCCATCTGAAAGAACATATTTGACAGAGAGATGGAAGAGTTTATAAGACATACTGGTCTTTTATGAGTGATAACCCTTTTATATGACTGCTGTTCAAGAGCAATAGTCAATGTGTAAGACGGATAACAAAATATCCCTTTTATTCATAATTCTGGTGCTGTGCTTTTATTTATTTCATCCTGGTTAATATTTATTCAGTTTACAGTACTAACTGAGGCACCACCGTTGTATTTGTAGCACCAAACAACTGAAGAGGGAGATGCAGAAGGTTTCCAAATACTTAGAAATCTTGCCCGTCAAGTGCTGTTAGCATTCATCACATATCCTTCCGTTACCAGTTTGGAGGAAGCAGCAATGACTGATCTTAGAGTAATACTGGTAGGACATATGAAGTGCCGCAAACCTCAGTGATTTAAAAGTTCCAGCCACAAACCAGGAAACTGAAGTGTAAGCAGAGTTTGAGGAAGCAACGTGCAAATTCTTCAGAGATAGTTATCAAAGATCACTTACCCCTAAAAACATAACTGAAAGGAAGCAAATGAAAACCTGCAGTTCAAGAAATTTGGACCAAAGCAACTCTAGAAATGGAACAGATCCTCAAAGCATGGGTGCAAATGAGTCCTGGCCTTATATTTGAGTCAAAGTTTGATAAATATGCCCACCTCGGTGTCGGGTTTCCCTTGCACAATGCTTCAAGGATGAAAGGGATGTAAGCTTTTCAGCCAGGAGAGAGCAACAGATAAATTCCATCTGTCGAGGCTCTGTTTTCTGCAGTCACCAAAAAATGTCAAGGAACAATTTGTTGCCATTTGTGTAAGGTTGTTAAGCAACATGAGACTCAAATATTGTTCCCCTTCATTTAGTATTGGAGCAACTTGATTTGAGAAATGAAGCGAGTAACTTTTGTGTGATTCACAGGCTTGCATCCACTGTTGCTTAGTGTTCCCAGGGCACATGTTGTTGAGAGCTGCACATGTCTTGGTTGGCTTCGTGGTGCAGAGATCTGCCTTAGGATGGTGACAGCAGGTGTGGAGCTGTGTCGTTTTGTGGCAGCATTATTGGATTATCAAGGAGACAGGATTATGATGTTGCTGATGTTGCCTGCTTTGGAGTGGGCTTGCAAGTATCAGTGATACTTGTGATTTTGGCTGAGCACCTTCCAACCAGTTACTCATCTGTCTTCTTGAATCGTGAAGTTTGAGGCATACTTATGTTAGCAAGGAGATGGTGGTAATGGAAACTGCAATGTTTTGTGGTAGTTACAGTGGATAATACAGTGGGTTTCATATGGGAATTGGTACCAGAGTTCTATGGTGATGAACTCTGGTATTAAGGAGTGGTGGGAAGTGGCTGGGAAGGTGTCCTCAGTCTCCTCGGGAGACAGGAGCCCTCAGCCCTGGCACTTTGTCTCTGACTGACATATCTCCAGGGTTGTGGGTCAAGCTACAGCTGCAGATAAGTTATAAGCAATTGGTCCTTCTAGAAACTTAGCCTGTTGTCAAGGGATGAGCACAGAAGAGGTGTCACCAGCAACACCTGTGGCACAGTGCAGACATTTCCGTCTCACTCTGAAAAAGCTGCTGTGTCTACCCAGGCTGGGGCAGTCCCGTGCTGGGATGACAGGTCTGGAGCTCGCTGTGGTGTGGCCATGTTCAGCTGAGGCCCTGGGAGAGGTTTCTTCTCCAGGAAATGTGGTTGGGTAAGAGCAAGGCTGCACTCAGCGGGGTTGAGCAGGGGGAGTGTGGCTGCTTGAGAGATGTGTGCTGCAGCACAGACCCCCTTGCTGCCCAAATAAACATCCTTCACTTTTTCTTATATTCGCTTTGCTTTGCACCCTTCATTTCAACCAACTTTGTCTGACCTTGTAAAAGATTTTCTGTAGTTATGGATCTTGTGGCCTGTGAGCGCCTGGACAAGCACGGTGCTGTGCTGTACCTGCAGCACCAAGCTCTCGGGGGCCCTTGGCAGCAGGCTTGGCTTGCATGCTGCTCTTGGGCGGCATTGAGCCAACACGCTGCTGAAACCTGGGGGGGGTTTTGTCTCTCAGGTTGGACTTCAACGGGTTCTACACCGAGCGCTTGGAGCACATGTCTGCCGAGCGCAGCCAGAAGGCAGCTCCCCTGCTTCCCCGCCTGGCCGTACCTGCCCAGTGAGGCCCTGCCACCTCCCCTCCCAGCCACCGCCTCTTCGGCACCAGTGGCCAACTGGACACTCCCTCACTTGGAGCCGGGAGCGTGCAACCCCCACACTGACAACGTGAGCTGGAAACGAACTGTAAGGGTTGTCCCAGAGAGACGGGGGAATATGTGATCTCCTGACGTGTATGTAATGGATTTTCTCTTCTGAAAGGCTTTTAAGTCCTTTGGGTTTGTTTTTTGTTGTTTGGTTTTGTTGTTGTTTTTTTTTTACTACATTGTAAAATGATGTATTTGTGCGTTGTACAATAAATTTTAAAAATATCAAGGTTATTTTGCCCATTAACAGAACTCTGGGTACAAATTAGTCTTTCAGGTGACTAAATTTTGGTCAGCTCATGGAGATCTGGTGCAGCTGCTATGCAGCACTACTTTGGGAGGAGAGCCTAATTAGGGGGCTGCTGGAATGAAGCTGATCAGAAAACTCTACCAGATGAGAGAGGGTCCAGAACTGATAGGCAGGAAGGTGCTGTTGGTATCATATTGGCTGAGTCCTCAGCAGAGGACTTTCAGGATCACTTGCAGAGTTGTGCGGCCATAAAAATGGCTTGAGACAGTTTGGGAGCGGGTGTGGCAGAGGGTGGAAGGGAAGTGTCTCACAGGAACAGGTGGCAACCAAGACACATGCCAGAGGCCTCAGTGGCAAGTGTGTGAACCTGGAGAGATATGTTAGGGCTGTGGATACAGTGCTGAGTGCTCCTGTTAATGACCTGCTCTTTCTCCCCCTCACCTCCTTTTTTCCACCTTCTAGAGTGTGTTGAGAGGAAGAGACAGCTTCTGTTTGCTCTGGTGGCCTAAAACTGGTCCTCCAGCTTGGCAGAGGGAAAGACACCCAAGGAAAGGATGGAGACCTCCAGTCATGGGTCTGGAGGACTGGATTCCTCCATGAGAAGGTTGAGGCTGAGGACTGAGACCTCAGCCAGCATTTTCTGTCTCTTTAAGAAAAGGACTTGTGCAGTTCATGGAGAAGGGAGGGTTTCCTGATCCCCACATCACAGTGACACCTCAGTCCAGGTAGGCTGGACCTACCATTTCTATTAAGCTTCTGTGGATCTACAGACTTCACAGCCTATCCCTCAAGCTCAGGGTGGAGAGGCAAAGGGGCCCAGGTCCCCTCTTGGTGACTGATGTTTCAGGCTTGAGAGACTCCCTTGGTGCCTCCCTGTGTCACTGCTGGTTACACCAAGGAGGATCTGGTGCCTGTTGCAGTAAAAAAACCTCTATTCACACAATTTTACCTGTGTGCCCCGGTGCTGACGGTTACGTGCCCCCCTCTTGCAGCTCGGAGACAACCCGATTTGCACCCTTCTTGAACTAACCTGGTGACTTGCAACCTCTTGCACCCCTCTGCTGAGAGGGGGGCTCTCCTCCTTTCGGACCCCTTCTGCAGGAGATATGGCTGCTCCACCTCTACAAGTTCCCATGAAGCTCCCTCCCACCCACAGGCACGCACTGGAGCCCCTGGAAGGTCACCTACACCCCAGGGCTAGATCTCCCCTGCTTGTTGCTCCCTGTACAGCCTGCTAGCTGAACGCAGCCTCCTCTCTATGGCTGCCAGAGGTGGTGATGCTGGTGAAGCAGCGTTGTGCCAGCCTTTGGCTCCTGCTTTTGCCCAAGAACACATTGACAGGTAACGTCAGTCACAAAAATTGTGGTCTCCCGGTGGATGCCCAGTTGGCAGAGCAGTTGCTGTGAAGGTTTGGGGTGCTTGGACAGAACTCCACAAAGATCTACCCCCTCCTCTCTAACAGCAGACCTTGGTCCCGGCCAGGCACCCTACTGCCAGCCCTGAGCAGAAGGTGGATGTGTGTCCTCTCCCCTCACCAGAAGTTGGGAGCTGCCAGGAGAGGGGCAAGAAAAGGTCCCGTGTCTGAACCCAGCAGCCCCACATCCCATGGCACAGCAGTTGGGTACCTCCTCGCGCAGAGTCACAGTTTGGCTGCTCTGTGTCTCCCTGGCAAGCTGGGTTATTTGCCATGCTTCACAGACCATGGGTTGGTCAGTAGCTCCATCGAGGCCAGCTCAGCTCTGCACACCTTGCACTACCTTTGTGGTAGGGACAGCTCTGTTGGAGACACTTAGTTACGAACAGATAGGACTAGGAGTCCTGAGGGTGAAAGCAAGGAGATTTAATATTTCTTTATATTTTAGTAAACTTTTCTATGTAGGAGGGAGTTGCAGAAAAGCTGGGGGGGGGGAAATGGGTAAGACACTGGAGCAGCGTTTGGCTGCAGTGGGTTTTGGGCTACTTTGGAAGAAGCTTGTCCGCAATGACGGAGCTCTGTGCCAGCCTAATTCAGTGTCTCACCCCAACTCTTCCATTACTGCAAAAGTTAAATGTGGTGTTTCCTCGCTTCCCAGTGCCCCACTGCCACCACTGATGTGCTGCTGTCAGCCCCTCAATGCCCTGTGGACCCCTGCAGTGACCCGGGACATGCCCTTGGAAGTCGTGGACCCACCCTGATGCCCCTCTGACTCTCCCTGATGCCACGCAGACAGTCCCCAGTGCCACTCGGATCGGCGCCCCCCTCCGCCCCCCCCGCCCGATGCCAGGCACAGACCCTGGCATACCCTCCAAGCCTTTCCCGATGCCCCGTGGAGAGTCCCCGATCTTCTATGGACCCTTCCCCACAGCCCACAGCCGCCCTCCAGCGCTCCACAGACATCCCTCGATACCCCCCGACCTCTTCCCGTCGCCCCGCGCTCCCTCCCCACGCCTCGCTCCGCACGGAGCCCCCCGCCGGGGGCGGCCCCATCCCCGCCCCGTCCCGCCCCGTCCCGTCCCGCGAGTGCCGGTGAGTCACGGCGGGCGGGCGGGCGCTGCCGGCGCGGCG
>WTSP01023985.1:0-11568 GCA_025331215.1 Actenoides lindsayi
AGGGGGATCCACAGCGCCCGCCCGCCTCCCGCCCGGCGGGGACACAGCGTCCCCCCTTCCGCCTCTCCCGCGGTACCGAACTTCTGCCGCCTCGTTTCCTCTAACTCCGTGCTCGGAGCATCAGGTTTGGTTCGGAACAGGCGTTCAGGAACAAACCTCGGCTGCCGAGACCCCGGCGGGCTCCGTCCCCGCCCCTCCCGCGGCGGTGGAGTTGGGAAGGGGGGGCAGGGGCCGGCAGCCCCTCTGCCTTCTCTTGGAGGAGCTTTTGCATCCCGCTTGTGCTGTCTCCGTTTCCCCCCGGGCGCTCCTCCCAGTCCTACTGGGGATGTTGGGGGGGGGATGATTTCAACTCCAGCTCATCCCCGTAGTTTGCCAGAATTCTGAAATCCCAGCGCTTGTTTTCTTGTTGGTCTTAGAGACAAGCGAAAATTGCAAGAAGACCTATTTTTATGCATCTGCCGTCTATTCTTGACTTGGTTTCTCCTGTTTGTTTTGAATAAAGTGCGTTGTGAAAGGAGACTCATCTCCTGTTAAAGCAGCATTTTGTCCGTGTGCCTATTTCAAGCGTGAGTTCCTGCAGTCTGATTAAATCTTTCCATTCTTTTCGCTTAGTTACTCCTCTAAAGTTTTTTTTTAGTGTCGGTTTTCTTTTTTCTCTCTTTCTTGGTGTTGCTATTGAAAGACTCTTTCTAATTAAAGAGCAAAGTAGAATAAATAATAATAATTTTATTAAGGCTACTTTATGTTTTTGAGCTTGGAATATCAGCTTCAGATTCATTTGTTAGTCAAGGCTTTTTTCACCCTCTTCTGCCCAAACTTTACAACTCGATGTCTGCTACAAATCATTTGAGAACAGGGAGTAACTGCTGCCTTTGAAAGAGAGAAAAACCAGTCTCAAAATATAAACCCTGTGCTCCCAAAGACTGGGGTTCCTTCTTTGCTTCCGCTGTTTGACTTTTTGGTGTGAGTTTGCTTCAGTCAGTTTAAGATTAATTCAGCCTTATCTCAGGTCTGACTCTAGAGCCTGGTGGAAGGCAGCCTGGGGAAAGGGAGGCATCTTGGAAGGGCCTGGCACGGTCACCTGCGGCACGAGGGGGTTGTCTCAGCCTCTGAAGGTGTTTTGCTCTGTGGAGGGAGCCAAGGGTGAGCAAAGTTTCACTCTTAGATGGCTGAAGTCAAGTGAGGAAAGCTTGCAGGACCAAAGTGTGGGTGTTGGATATCTGGCGTCAGGACTGGGATGTGGTGGCTCTGACACTGACACTCATTGTTTCGTTCCAAAAATTTCAGTTCATGTTTTAAGAAACCTGACACGTCCGACTGGTTCTCGGTATTGCTGTCCCAAGGGATGGGAAGTTGCTTTGAGTTTTGTGAGATGTTTGGCGAGATGTTTTGCATTTGCCTTTCTCTGTATACAGATGTGGGCATGCCCTGGGTTTTTTGTTTGGTTTTAAGCATTTAAGAGTTCACGTTCTCAAAGCTGCTGCTGTACCAGTGAGGTTTGAAATATCTTTTTAAACAGAACCTGGCTTCTCAGGTAACTGCAGGATCTTGGCCTGTAGGGTGAAAGCGTGCACAAAAACAAGCAAGGGCTTGACAACTGGAATCTTTTTGTCCCCGCTTGCTTTCTGCAACATGGGAACGATCCCAGCGCGTTCGTGGATGGTGACGGGAGTATCTGCTGCCACGGGGAACATGGGAGCTGGGTCTCGTCAACTTCACGGGGGCCTCCCACAGATGGTCCCTGCTTTGCATTTCCCCGCTGGGCCATTTGCATCTCATGAATTCCTCTCACAGCAGCGTGTCCCTGTCCTGGGGCCCTGCGTGCCAGCTTCTGTTCGCCGGGGAAGGGTCCGAGGGAGTGCAAATCCCAACGCTGGGCTACAGCAGCTGTGAGATGTGCAGGCAACACGCTGTTTGCCGTGGCCATGGCCTAGTGCAGCAGATTCTCCCTTAGCATCAGATCTGCCCTCTCGAAGGGCGTTCGGTAGGTTTGGTCTGTAGATTTGTAGGTTTGGCCTATGACTTTCTAGGCTTGGAGTATAAATGTGTAGGTTTGGCCTATGAATGGAGGCCCATCTTCATCAAGGGACTTGGTACCACAAGTCCTGTTGAGTGCCCTGCAGCAGGGGTAGGAGGGAGGGAGGGGGCCGCCCATCTCAAGGCTGAGTGCGGTCTAGAGAGAGGTGCTGTTAAGTCATTACGTACATGAAGACACATTAAAATTAAGTTTTCTGTCTATTTTTGCATGTGTAAATCTGAAATGGTAATTTAAGGCCGTGACTGTTGAAGTCATGAGCAGCCAGCACCACTGATGTCCTGTGTCTTGGTGAATTCTCCAGCTGAGAGAATCGGTTGCCACTACAAGTCACCTTTGCACTTGTTATCATCTCTGTCACAAACCTTCTCCAGGGTACAGCCTCAGTCGGTGGTGAGTAGCTGCAGCTTCCCAAGCTCGATCGCGGCGGAATAGACGGCGCCAGTGATTGTCTTTAAATAGTCTCACGCTTGTAACACCTCGGAGCATTGACAGCTGCTACGTTTAATTGCAACACATTTTCCCTTTTAATACGGGCCTGTAAACACAGCGCTCTGAACGGATTCTGGCAGATTTTCCACGCTCAGTTTTAGTGCTCCGGAGCTAAAAGCGTCCCGTGCCGCGCCGAGTGACAGCGCGGGGAGGGCAGCGCTGATTCAACCGGCGGAGCTTCGCCGCTCGCCTTCTCAGCCAAAGTTTCTGCTGGGGGCTGACAAGTTATATTTAAACCAAGTTTTCCCCCCTCTCTCTCCCTCTCTCCCTCCCTCCCTCCCTCCCTCCCCACAAATGCCAGCGCAGTTACCGTCTGGCTGCCTGCCAGCTGGAGCGACGCGCTGCCCGGCCCGGCGTGCCAGGGCTTGCCGTGGGCGCTGCGGAGAGGAGCACCCAGCCCGCCCCCGCCGCAGCGCGCGCTGCTCCCCCAGCCTGGGTTAGGTTTCTGATATTGGAAACGCATGCGAGGTTCCTCTCTGTCAGCTGCGCTGTGAGACTCGGTGTTTCGGCGTATTTGGGCTGGCGGTTCTTTATTCCTGCGCTCAAACGTTCACCTTACCGTCAAAGAACGCGCTTGGCTTCCTCGCGTCGGGCTAAGCGGCATGTGAACTATGCCATAAATACAGAAAGAGATAACAAGGAGCGTATGACTTATGCCATAACTACACAAAGAGACAACAGAACATTTCTCCGGCGCAAGCTTAATTCGAGAGGAACCCTTTTGTCCAGGGCACTGCCCACAGCCAGTCGTGGTTTTTAACCCGGAAAGCACGGAGGGAATTATTTCAGAGCTCATTGCTACACAAACTGCTTCTGGTTAGAGGGGAAAGGGAAAAAAAAAGAAACCCACCTTCAGCTTTGGGTTTTGTTATCAGAAAAGGAGACTATGTCTGCGCTTCGCTCAGCTGAAGCAAGGACTAGAAAGGTTTAAATTGCCTTAATTCAGCCAACTTGTTAACAGAGTTACGTCCAGACGTGTGATAGCGGGTCCGCGAGGGCACAAATCCCCCTCTTCCGATGGTACTCCCGCTTGCGTACGACGCTGGGGGGTCAGGCAGCGCGCATCCGGATTTGTGTCTACAAGGAGTATGTTAAATTGCAACAGAAGCAGGAGTGCTCCCAGACAGAACTTTCCACACTGTTTTTAGTTTTTTGATCTGGTATTAAACGGGAGTTAGTAGCTGTAGAAATGCCGAAGGAAGACATTTGAAAAGTAATTTAAAGGCAATTTTGGTAAGCTTGCTTTTTTCCTAAATTAGGTTTCTAGTAAAAATGTCTTTTTTTTTTTTATTTTTATTCCTGAGCTTAATAAACGCCAGGGAAGACTCGGTGTAATACAAATAAGTCGTAGTGATGAAGCTTTGAAAGAGATTAACAATTCAACAGAGCAGTGGCTTTCAAAGAAGCCGAGAGTGCTGTGCCAGTGATGACTCTATAGGAAGCAAATGAGGAAAAAAAAAAAAAGAAATTGTATTGTTTTCTTGTCAGAAATCAATACTCTGCTGAAGGAGATCCTCGGTGTCTCTAGCAAGAAGCTGACAGAAGAAATAATTGCTTTGATTGCAGTGATAGTTCTCACTGCTGCAGCCTTTGCTTCATTGAGGCATCTTATGATCGTCCAGCCTCCACAAATTATTTTTTCTGTTTGAGGTTGTTCTTCTCTGGCTTTATGTGTGGGAATCACAGAATCGTTTTGGTTGGAAGAGCCCTCTCAGACCATGGTATCCAACCGTCCCCCAGCACTGCCAGGGCACCACCAAACCATGTCCCTCAGCACCACAGCTCCATGGCTTTAACCCCTCCAGGGATCACGGGGACTCCACCACTGCCCTGGGCAGCCTGGGACAGCCCTGGACAACCCTCAAGGGGCTTGGAGAAATTGTTCCTCAGCTCCAACCTAAACCTCCCCTGGGTCAGCTTGAGGCCAGTTCCTCTTGTCCTGTCCCTTGTTCCCTGGGAGCAGAGCCTGACCCCCCCTGGCTCCAACCTCCTGTCAGAGAATTGCAGAGAGCAGTAAGTCAACAGAACATTAATGAATCTGGGTGTGAGGAAAGATGGTTGTGTCTCCATAGCTGCAAGTGCCCAGCTCACTTGGAAGCGCGGGACTGAAATCGATGGTGAATGTACGTGGGGATGCCCCAGTCATTCAGGAGTTGGGGATTACGCAGTTGGTGGTTCTTTGAGGTTAACACCAGGCAAAGGGCCCTGCCAATCTGAGCCCATAATTAAGGATGTTCCTTCTTTTGGAGATGTCACTAGTTAGGACTGACAGGAAGCATCATGGGAAGAGAAGAGTAAGGAAAAGGCGTGGGTGGAATGATTATAAGCAAACAACCTAAGCATAATTAGCAATTTCCTCAGCTGCCACCTAGTAAGTCATTGTGAGACAGGTCTTTAGTATCAGCTTAAGATCCCATTGCCACCATGACAACCCTGGAACTATTCTGGATAATTTCTGGCTTAGCACACAGCTGATCAAACATTCACCTTGCTTGGGGAATTGTATTAGTTATTCTCTTTCTCCGGGGGTATCTGGGATGCTGGGAGTTCAGTGGGCTTTGGGACAAGGAACCTTGTGCTGACAGGTAATACTTGACCCGTGCTATATCTCTTTAGGCATCTTTCTAGGAGGAACCTAAATTTTTATGTTTGCAATCATAATTAGGAGCATAACAACAATGCTGATGTGTCATGTTAGTCCGCAGAGAGCTTTGGGTAGAGGGGGTCACCTGCTTCATGTGCTTGGTTAGCAGAGTGTGTCTGTGTGTGTCTGGGGGGTACCAGGCTGAGGAACTTGTCTGACTGCAGTATGATGATCAGGAGACCACAAAGCAATGGCCCATAAAGACCCTGTCGAGTAGCAAATCGACAGTGTTACACACGTCTGAGTTAAGAGTGACCTTGGTGCAGTTGAGCTGGTAGATGCTTCACAAGGAGTTTTGTTCCTAAACCAGAGCTGTAGTGATTAGAGAAACCAGGGCACTGAGCTTTTAATTATTATTATGTGTAGGCATCCAAGAGCCCTGCACTGTGGTGCAGTGATGGCCTGAATGCAGTCCTGGTTGCATTCTGCTATTCTGTTTGGTTGATTCGGAAAGGTTGTTTTTGGAAAGGTGGGGTTTATGCAGGTGGCAACTTTTGGAAACCAATATTCCAACACAGAAACAGTCCAGGTGATCCGAGTGTGTTCCATCTGATGATAGGTTTTGCACAGTGGATTGGATATTAGGAACAATTTCTCCCCCTTGAGGGTTGTCCAGGGCTGTCCCAGGCTGCCCAGGGCAGGGGTGAAGTCCCCGTGATCCCTGGAGGGGTTTCCAAGCCCCCCATGGAGCTGTGGTGCTGAGGGCCATGGGTCAGTGGTGCCCAGGCAGCATTGGGTTAACGATTGGACTCTATGATCTTAAAGGTCTCTTCTAACCTCAATGATTCTCTGATTTCCCATGTTTTGTTGCTCACAGGACTGGATAGCAACGCAGTGGAGCTCTAATCAGCTCATGTGAAAAGGTCTTTTTCTTTTCCCTGCTTAGCTTCCTCCAAGATCTGGCCCTGAGCCGAACCAGCACTTGATGACATGTTGGTTGGAGCAGAGCTTTTCGTGCCTGGGATGTGTTTACTGGCTGGTGCTGGACAATTCCACTAGTCTTAAGCATCCTTTCCTTGGTGTTTAATCGAAGCGATGGGACTGGTGAGCAGGGCCCAGGGGCAGTAACTCCAGATGGCCATGGTGGCAGAGGACGGGGCTGAGGCCCCCCCGGCACGAGGCTTTGCTGCGAAGGCTGGAGGAGGTGGCCTGGCCTTGCCTGTCTGTCGAGCAGGCAGTAGTCTGGTGTTTTCTCTTACCCAGACTGTGTTCTTGTTTGGGCAGTGACGAGAATTTGTGCGCAGTCTCTGACAAAATGAGGCTTGCAGAAAGCAAGTTCTGGGGGAGTGGTTGGTACAGTCAAAAAAAGAACTTGAAATGCACCTCTGGGCTGTGAAACACGGGGGTAGATGTGGATAAGTGACGTGGACTAGTTCTGTCTAATTTATCTTCGGTCCCTGAATTTAAACAACATATTTTACGTGCTGTTTAACCCCCCACCCCTTCCCCCCAAAAAGGAAATGAAATGCAGATCTTTTCAAATATTCATGACTTTAAATGACCAATCAAATTTTTCTTTAATAGGTACAGATAATAATTCTTTAACAGGAACAGATAATAAGAGAAATAATGGCTTCTGGTCGCCAAGCTAATCTTCATTGCTCCCTTCTTCCTAGCAAATATTTATTCTCCTTAATATGATAGATGTGCATCTTTGTTCAGAAGACTTGCACCTGCCTGGAAAATGAAATATCCTCCACCCAGCTCCTAAAACCCATGAAGAAACTGGGGTTTGCCTGCAGGTTTTTCTACATGAACTACCTTCCCCTAAACCATAAATACAAAATTCACCCTTCATGTTTCAGGCACCAGCTCTGGGCCCTTCACCTGCTGCAGCTGACAACCTGTAGCCCTCTGACTTGAGCTGGGTGTTGCAAAAGCAGCGCTTGTTGCTGTCAGTGGCTTAACCTGGAGATCTCTTGGGGTTGATGTTTCCTTTAGGAATAGCATTTTCTGTGGCAGTTTCCACAGGACTGTTCCCAGCACCAGCTAATACTCACCAGAGAGGAGCCACTGGCAGGCAGGCAGCCCTTCGATGGTGAGAGCTGCTGCTTGCTGTGCTAATAGATGGATTTACTTAAATGTCGGAGTATTGCCTTGTATGCTGCAACTGTTAGAGATGATGAGGTAAGGTGAGGAGTTGTAAACCAGATAGTTCATGGTTCAAATTATGCTGGAGCAGCAAAAGTGCTTTTTGATTCTTACCACTGCTGTTTTCATTTCATTTTACCACTGCATTTTCATTCTTCCCAATCTAGATGCTGCTCAGAACTTAAAAATCTTAAGAAATAAACCAAAGCCAAAATACTCAACCGAAGAAAAAACAATAACACCACCATCACACCCCCAAAATACACCAATCAACCAACGGAAAAAACAACACACACACACACACACACACACACACACACACACTCCCAACTTGTTTTTAGAAAAAAAGCACAGTCAACATTTCCAAAACATTTAATAAACCGTGTGTGCCCAGTTTGCCTGGCTACTGAAATTTTAAGTCAGTTCATTATTTAGTCTTTCTTGAGGTAGAGGCACTAAGCAGAAGTAGCTTCTTTTAGCCTCGATATCTCCTATCAGTTAAACACCATGTTTGGGCTGTTGCAATGCCAAGAAGCCTCAGTGTTCCCCGATAATCTATTCCCCGGGTGCTGGCAGCGGTGTGGTGGGGGCTGGTCTCTGTCCCAGAGCGCTCCCAGTGCTTTCATGGGAGAGGCAGAGCGAAGATTGTCTTCTGACAAAGGTGGGAGTTAATTACTTTGTGCTAGCAGCGTGTTTTAGCCATCACAGAAACCTCCTCTGCGCTCCCCATCCAAGACATTCCAGTGTGGTGCCTCATCTGCTGGTGCTGCATCACCCGGTGCTGTTGGGAAGGGCTGTCACCACAGCTCCCGTTGCTAGGGAAGAGCCCGGCTGCCTTCCAGTAAAGGATCTGGAGGTGATTTCAGATCCATAACCCTTTTAGACATCAGCAAACACCCTTCTGGGCAGGAACCCTGTGATGGGTGAGCTCTCGTGGTGGTGCTTCAGAAACAACTGGGAGATGCCTGCTTTTTCAGCTTCATTTATGGGACTCGATATTCTGATTTGTCTTGAGAGGAGAAGACTGAGTGGGGGTCTTATTAATGTCTATAAATACCTGAGGGGTGGGTGTCGAATGGAAGGGGCCAGGCTCTTTTCTGTAGGGCCTGGCAATAGGACAAGGAACAGTGAGTATAAACTTGAGCACAGAAGGTTCCACTTCAACAGGAGGAGAAACTTCTTCACTGTGAGGGTGACAGAGCCGGGCCCAGGCTGCCCAGAGAGGCTCTGGAGTCTCCTCTGGAGACTTTCCAGACCCCTCTGGCTCTGTTCCTGTGTGGGCTGCCCTGGGTGACCCTGCCCTGGCAGGGGGGTTGGACTCGCTGATCTCCAGAGGTCCCTTCCAGCCCCAGCACTCTGTGGTTCCTCACAGGCCGTGAGGCCGGAGCAGGCCCGAGCGCGGCCCAGGCCCGAGCGCGGCCCAGGCAGCGCCTGTCCGTGCATTCCGCTCATCTATTGTCGGGTGGATTTACGGCCGAGCCGGCTGCGGGATTGCAGGGTCAGTCTCTCCTAAACACAAAGTGTGGACTGGATGCTTTTCTGCCTCTTTCTCGTGGATGCAATCACTCGGACAAACACGATCTGCCTTACTGCGACGCTCAGAATTTTTACATCCCCTGCTGTTGCCCCGTGGGGAAGTGTGCTTTGTCTTTAGCTCCACGGGTCCCACGCACGCTCTGTCTTCATATCTCCTTTGTTAACCACAGGATAGTTTCATTGACACTCACGCTCTTTCCACACTTCAAGAGACAATTTATGTCATGGATTGAATTTTTCCATCTGTATTCTAACTTCATGCCCTTAAAACTCAAGCTTTTTTCTTAAGCGCCACCAAATAACTAAATTAAGACATCATGCATGGCAATTCTTCTCATGTTCCCCAAAGAATTACTTAATACTTTGGTGCTGAGTCTCTTATTAGCCTATCATTGAGGAATTTTTGTGATAACTTTCATTTTGGCAGCTACTTGGTTGAATTTATGTTATGAAGTTGAACAACAAAATGTTCCACGGTGAACATTTTGAACGCATCTCCTGATTTCTGACTGCTTTCTTCACGCATGAGGATTGGATTACATGATTAGCCAAATATATGGAATATTTCTGCTGGAGAAAAGCAAATTGTCTATGAATTAATTTCTGCTTTACATCTGGTCTGTAGCCATGCTAGGCTAATAGTGAACTGCAAGCTGGGCAGATCTGACAGCCTGTGGCCTCTCCACAATGATTTTGATACCTTTTTCTCTACCACATTTATAAAAATATTACTATTTTCTTGCATTGGGAAGTTTGATAAGGATTGATCTACTCTTCCCTGGAAGCATCGTTGTCCCCAGAATCAGCAGGAGCACTTGCTGATCAATTAAAGAAGGTGTGCAATGACACGGTTCAAGAAGGTAATAACAGAGGAGTTCAGTTTGAGAAATCTTCCCCCTCTCCACCCCCTTAATAACCTTACTTGGCCGGGCACAGCGAGTTGGCCGCATTCTTTCCTGTGTGCTGGAAACCTATTTTGGTGGGTAAAGCACTCACAGTACCGGTGCCGTTCTCTGAGCCGCTACCAAGGGCGGGTGTTTTCTTGCTGCAGGAACGCTGCTCCCCCTTGGACACACACGTGTGCACTCACGGAACTGGAGATAAGGCTGCAAACGTAATGCTTTTGAAAATTTCTGTTCTTTTCCCTCTTTGCAAATGGCTTTTGGCATCGTTGCTTTAACTGCCTCTTTCCTAGAGACAGCGGTGTCTCTTGTGAGGTGTTTCAGCTGCCTGGAGAACTCCTTTGAGTGCCTTTCTTGACAGGGATCTTTGGAAGCCCCCTCTGTAGCTTGGTGGCAGTGCTAGGTGAGCTCAGTGACTTTTTTGGCGTATAGTGATTATGGGAGGGACAAAAATAGCTGCTGTGAATACTCAGCTGAACAATGGGCATTCTTTCTCCTGGAGTGCTTTCTGCCCGAGCACCCTAAGTGCAGATGCAGAGAAGATGATGGTGTTTGCTTCTTTTCCCCTCCACCTGCAGAAAGTAGAATTTCTCCATTAAGAAAATTAATGTTGTACTTGATTCTTTAGAACTGCTGTTAGCATCTTGATTGTACGTACTCCTCTGACCGATACTGTGGAACTAAACCAACGTACCTTCCATTTACAACATGCTAAATAAGAACAGAAACTGCCCCTTCTGTTCTGCAAGACTGATCTGGAAATTCAGGATTAACCAAAATCTACTTTTTTTGCCTTTCAAATGGGCAGATGGGATCATCTAACATATCATTTGCTAACGTTTATTTTGACTGAAATCTGATGTCAAGTAGCATCGCAAGCAAATATTTAAGAATAAAATACCATATTGCTGACTTACAGCCCTGGCTGTTGGTTTAAACTAACTATGGTTATAAAATCACTCGCGTTGGCAGAGGTTCTGTTAGCGGAACACTAATTGTTTGCATCCAGTATTTTAAACCAGTTGTGTTTGCTGCTATTACGTTAATGGAAAGCACGTTTTGACATCTTCCCCTTAGCTCCCTGACTAAACTGTCTGGATTTGGAATTCCATCTGGCTGCACGGATGAAACTCTTCCCTCTGCTCCCCACCTGAATCTCTTCTCAGTACATAAAGGAGCTTCTGAAGAGGTTAACTGGTTTTAAAGAGAACAAATCATTCTGCTTTTAGGATTGGTAGTGCAATGGTCTTTACTGTCTACTGCTGAGCTGAGGGTTTCCAGAGCTTTTCCTAAAAAGCTTCAAGTTGTTTGAAGTGCATTTGGCTCATAAATACCTATAGGTCATAGCCCGGGAGAGACCTATGAGCCAGGGAGTGGGAAAGGGTCAAGTATGACCTGGATGAAGGGATAGAGTGCACCCTCAGCAAGTTTGCTGATGATACAGAGGTTGTGAGGAGTGGCTGACACTCCAGAAGCTGTGCTGCCATCCAGCGTGACCTGGACAGGCTGGAGAGCTGGGCGGGGAGAAATTCAATGCAATTTAACAAGGGCAAGTGTAAAGTGCTGCATCTGGGGAAGAACAACCCCATGGATCAGTATAGGTTGGGGGATGATCTGTTGGAAAGCAGCTCTGGGGAAAAAGACCTCAGGGTCCTGGTGAACAAGGGGGTGGCCATGAGCCAACAATGAGCCCTCGTGGCCAAGAAGGCCAATGGCATCCTGGGGGGCATTGAGAAGAGAGTGGTCAGCAGATTGAGGGACGTTCTCCTCCCCCTCTACTCTGCACTGGTCAGGCCCCACCTGGAATACTGTGTCCAGTTCTGGGCACCCCAGTTCAAGAAAGACATAGAGCTACTGGAGAGAGTCCA
>WTSP01023987.1:0-112947 GCA_025331215.1 Actenoides lindsayi
TGGGCCCCTTTACCTTCTAGTACCCTGTCCCATGGGATTTCCCCTAGCAATCTCTTGAAAAGGTCAAAGTTGGCCCTGATGAAGTCCAGGGTTGTGATCCTGCTTGTTATTCTGTTCCTACCACACAAGATCCTGAACTCCACCAACTCATGGTCACTGCAGCCAAGACTGCCCTCAACCTTAACTGCTTCAACCAGACCCTGCTTGTTAGTGGGTATAAGATCTAGCAGTGCTCCTCTCCTAGTTGGCTCATCCACTATTTGCATCAAGAATTTATCATAAATGCACTGGAGGAATCTCCTGGACTGCAAATGTCTGACTGTGTAGGCCTTCCAGCAAATATCTGAGTAGTTAAAAATCCCCCATGAGAGCCATGGTCTGTGATTGTGAGGTTTCTATCAGCTGCCTGTAGAAGGTCTCATCAGCTTCCTCATCCTGATCAGGTGGCCTGTAATAGACACACAAAACAGTATCACAGTGAAAAAAACTTGTCAGATTCCCTAACAGGAACCTCTGGTCTCTAACATTATTGGTAGAATTTGTTCTTCAACTTATTTCTGAAAAGTTACAGTATCTCAACATAGTACAATGTTCAGAAATGTTTCTGTCTCTAATATCATTACATAGATCTCTGTTCATACCAAAAGGTGACTTTAGCCTGTTTTTTTCCTATTTTAAATAACCTTGACCAGATAGTCACAGGTTTTTTTCTGTTTATCCATGTTCTCTGTCTGTTAATGTACAGGGTTACCCATGAATTTTATCATTACATGTGGTTTTGTGGAACAACAAGTATTTCCAGCATCTGTGTTTTGATCATAACCCCTACTCCAGACATAGGTAGACCAGATTTGGGTTATTCCTGCAATGATATGTTTGATGTCCTGCATCAGGTGTTCTAGTTTCTTCATTTCAAGATATGTGTTGTCCTTTAAGTATAAAATTTAATTTCTACTTGCCATTGACTGTACCTATCAATAGCTATCATCTACCTGGCTGCTGTTCTCACCCTTATGTTCTGTCCATCTATTCTCCCTTGTTCTTTCAGCTATTTTAGTGCCCTTTATCCATGTGTGCTCTGTAGATGAGGACCAGGCATGGAGAACCCATATATCTCCTTCAGACCTTGCTTCTTGATTTATAATATAAACCTTTTCTTTTCCATTGTCACAGATGGTCAATTCCTCTCTCCTGTACAGTCTCTTAAGAAACCCATCTTGGAAAAAAAGGGATTCTTGTCTCTCATAATCCCAAGAGTAGTCCATCCAAACCCAAGCCTGTCTTTGCTGGGGTCAGAAAGGGAATTAGGTAGCTGTATACTTGCATGAGCATGTTATCATTTAAAACAAACTTATTTGAAAGGATTTATATTGAATTAGGATATAATCTTGTTTGTTCATAAATTGTTTATATCATTTTACAAATCTATGGTGGCTGCTGATTCTGTATAAAGGTTTATGCAGTTTGCCTTTGTTTTTTGGGAAAGCTCTTCAATGGTTTGAGGTACGGACAGACATTTAAACATGCTGCTACATGTACACAACAGTTACTGTACTGCTGCAAGCTCACACCTGAATTTACCTTATAGTAACAAGTTTATCCGTTTTAACTCTTATTGTAATATTGGACATTTCAATGCCCAGCTTGGGAGGATATTATGTAGTCTTGGGCTCTTTGGAGCTAAATAAATAATCATAATAATTTAGAAATGGAATTATGTAGTGAGCTGGCTAATTGCTGTTCGTGTCTCACTGGGATGTGCTCTTAATACTTTAATATAGGGGTTTAACAGATTGTATCATGGGTAAAATGGTAACAAGCTTATTTGGTGACCTGAGAAGTTTTGGTGTTAAATCTCTTTGCCCCATCCTTCCTTGGAGACATATGATTCTTACTTGAAACTGCAGGTCTTCTGGCAACTGTTGTTGATGGAACCTATTACATTTTAAGAAACTCTCTGTATTACACACAGAAATTACAGTGGCCTTTGAAAGACTTTGGAGATAATGCTCATTGCCCAGAACTCAGAACCAGTTTTGCCTAATAATGTGTAGTGATACCAGAAGCTAAATATTCAAGGTTTTAATTCTTCCTTAATAACAAAATACCACAGGAAATAAAAACTGCTTAGCAGTAGCCCAGTCTGAGTAAAGCTTAAACTACCAGAATGAATACTAGTCAAACAGAAATCAGTATTTCTGCAGCAGCCAGATTATAAAGTGCTTCAGCAGCAAGCCTCAGTTCTGGTAACAAAGTTGTCTTGGATTATAATAACACATAACAGTAGCAAAACTGGCTTGACTAGTCACAGTATGTTTATTTTTATGTCAGTGAATACAGAATATTTATAATATTTTTCATGAGTAACACTACATGTCATTCACAAGGAACTTAATTGTGCTGTGTGACTGGTTGCACAAGCTCCATACATTTTGAGTTATGGGCCTGCCACAATGTTTACTAACGTCTGCTTTGACTTCATCTCTACATAGGGACAAAGAAGTGAGGGAGAAGGTGGCATTTCTGAAACCATGCATCTGTTCAGTGGGTAGCATTTATTGTCACTTTACCTATCCCAGAGAACTCAAAAAAAGCCAGAATGACAGTCTAACTGTCCCCCTCGGGGTGGCCTAGAGCCATCAGAGAGATCTTTTGTCACTCCCATCCACCCATGATTTTCTAACCTACCAAATGGTAGGATGGTCAGAATGGGTAAGTGACATGGGGCTCCTGCCTTTCAGCTCCAGTGGCAGCCAGCTGGAGCCAAATGTGGCCATGCAAGGCCCAAAGGAAAGCAAAAGCTGTGCTGTAAGTCTATCCAGCATCAGGAAGAGCCATCGGCAAGAAATAATCCATCTGGGCAGCCACTTCGCCTTGTGAACGCAGGACTGGTGCAGCTGGAGCTGCATATGCCGAGTGACTTGAGGCTTGACACCATCAAAGCTTTCAATATGTGAAACTGTTTCTGATCCAAAACTTGCAGATTCCTGTGTATTTTTCACCACCAATCTATCTAGGAGGCTTCACTGTACAGAGCCCAAAGGAACTCGAGTATTTCAGTATTTATATAAACCAGAATATTACAGATAATTGCCTAGAAGTGAGATCAGTCCATCCCATGGAGATCAGGTACCTGTTTCTACTCTGTTCACTTAGCCAAGTATTGAATTTTAAAAAAACAACAAACAAACAACAACAAAAAAAACACAATAAAAACCCTTTTATGTAGGCCAGGTTGTATGAGCACAAGTTGCCCAGCAGAATCCAGACACTGCCAGAACAACCCAAAATTCAATTTTGAATGTAATGCTTAAAATGCAAAGAAAGCCCCAGGGGAGAAAGAAGGAAATCTTTCTTTGGTCTGTGTGTATAAGTGAAGAGCTGATTTGGGGCTTTTGAGCTATTTGCTCGAAATAGGATTCTGTCCAAAATTACTAGCAAAAGGAGACAACCAAAACAAAAAGCAACATATTCAAAATTGATACAAGGAAACACTTTCTCTCACAGAGTGTGTAATTGGAGTCTAGAATTCATGGCTGCAGGAAGTTGTTGAGGTGAGAATTTAGTATTATTCAGAGAAGGGGTGAGTATATGTATGTTGGCTTAATCGTAATTTCTGTAGATGGCACTAAAAAGTGAAAGGAGCAGAAAAAACAGAACACAGCTGTCTTCTGCAACATTTCTGGAGGTCTCCACAGACAACTTTGATGCTGGCTAGTGTCAAAGACAGACTAGAAGTAGCAGAATCTGTATGGACCAGGCTGTAAGATGGACCTTACAGGGAAACCCCAAATACACTTGCTTGTACATGCAGAGAAGAAGAGATTAAGATCACCTGAGTTTGTAATTAGTGCAGTACAACAAAGAAAGATTTAGTATCTGTGCTAAATTTTAAGTTTGATTTAGAAATTATTTTTCTTTCATTACTCTGTGCTGACAAAGGGGTTATCTCTAGAGGCAAAAGAACAGAACAGATACAGGAGGTGGCTCCATCAGAACAATCATCTTCCTCAACCATGGGTCACACCAGCAGTAGGCAAAGGTAGTGAGAGGCCTGGAAGCAGTCACCTGGTACTCAACTGCTAGATATCACAGAACTTAATAGGTTTGGACACAGGTTTGGGTCCCATCTGCTGACTTCGCTGCTTCCATTCCTCACATGTAGTTTAGGACTATTTCTGTAGAATTGCTCGCTTTGGACCCGATCTTGCAAACTCTTGCTAGTGGACTAGTGCTCTCCTGAGTTAAATGTTTAGTTTAGTGGGCTGCAGAGCTTGGAGTTGGATCCTGGACTTGGCTATGAACAATCAACTTTAGAGGTATTCCACAAGGGTGCAGCAGCCGGCCTGCAAGATGCTAATTATAGAACCTTAAGACTCTGACAGCTCTGTTTACTGGGAGGAGGCTAGACGGGCTTTGTTCTTCCTTCTCCCCAGTTAGTTTCTCCATCCTGCTTCCAATGTGCTTCACTTTTTCCCTTCACAGTACTATGGCTTTTCTTTAGTGCCTCCATCCTACAAGCCAGATGCAATGAGCCAAAGCAAAGCATCAGTGCTGATGTGAGCCATTTGTACCTCCCCCTACCTGCAGCCCCCACCCCAGGTTGCCCCATATCTCCCTCCTTATCTGACTGCTGCTTAAGTCAAGGTTGTGTGCAGCTCTGGGCCTGAGCTTGTCTCCTTTTCTTCCATCCGCTGTTCTACGAAAAGGAATACTTGGGAAGGAAGAGATTGCTTGCTGTGGGTGAAGGTGAACAATACCTAGCCGTGAACTTGTTCATGTGAGAGAGAAAAGTAAGAAAAGTGAGCTGTAGAGCATCAGGATCCACCTGACATAAACTGTGATTTAGACAGACTGCTAGTCAAAAGAGTAGTTTACATAGAAAAAAAGAGACAATGCAATGGAATATTCCAAGAATAGAACAGGAAGGGGGTTATATTTTATAGTCCTGAGAAAATCTGTGTCACAGCTACAGAACTCTTAGGAAACCATGATTTTTAAATTTTATTTATTTATTATATTTTAATCTTGCTCAAGTATTGCAGCCAATAGCTTTCAAATAACTTCTTTTACTGCTCACGTCAGTTTCTGGAACCTAGACAGAAGGATATTTCATTTTGCTGAAATGTGAATGGCAATTTGGTAGGAATAAAAAGTCTAAAGTGAAGCTAAGTCTCTTCAGCCTCTGGCACATCAGCAATATTTTATCGACTCAAGGGGTCTCTGCATTCAACTGTCAAAATGGTACAATTACTGTTATGATATTTCTTACACAAACAAACACTGAGGGCAATTTGCAGGGCTTTGGAAAGTGCAGTGAGCAGGCAGGCTGACATGTCCTTTAGATATATTCAAGCTCCTTAAAATCCTTGCTGTGCACCAGAGGGTTTGTGAGTTTTTTAAATGAAAGGAATGCCTTGAAATTGTCTTCTACAGATCGCATTAAAGGACTAGATCATAAGTTCACTACAGTCAATAGAGAGACTCCTACTGATTTCAGCATGCTCTGAATCAGCCCTGCTCCCAGTATCAAAAGCCCATGTTAAATGATGTCATCCCTTACAACGAATATGTTAGTGGATTATATGGGGTGAGCTCAATTGAGCCTATGACTGCCTTCAAATATATGATGTCTCTCATACTGTGTCTTGAAACAAAAATCTCAACATGTACAGGCTTGTTTCTTGGACCTGATCTATCCCTATGAAAATAATAGTTTGAAAAATCCTCTTGAGCTTTCATTAAGAGAGATTCTCATGTCAAGGGAATGTACACTTGCAACAGCCAGGAAAAGGCAGAAGGGAGGAAAACAGAATGGAGCTGAAGGCAGAGAAACAAAAGGATGCTTATGAAAATGGGACAGAAAAGAATCATTGCTCACTTTCAAAAAACTCCCTTTTTTAATCTATAGTAAAGTTTTAAAATAAAATAATACTGCAGTGTTCAAGTAGAAGAACATCTTACATGGCATGAAATTACTTTCTTTACAAGAATATATACATATATCTCATTACATTAAACATTATTTTCCTGTGTCTTTTCCCAGTTGTTAGGAAAGGCAAGAAAGTAACTGATACTCTGGTCAACTGAAACCAGGTGTGGGAAGGACATGGGTAATGAGAAGGTGTTTGGATTAACTTTGTAACTACACTACTAACAAAAGACTGCCATTAAAAAACCTACGATTTCTGAATGAGAAATACCTTGCCTTTATGCTGAAAAGTCTTTTAATAATATTATCTTTACCTCAGACAAATATGATTAAATAGTGAATTATAAAGTGAATCACTACCATTGAGAACTCTTTTTTTTTTTTTTTTTTTTTTTGCAAGGCTGCAAAAGTCAATAGCATTCCTTCATATACACTTCAGAAAGAACCCTTTTTAAGTAACCTAACTTGTATTATATCACTCCAGGTTTTCTTCCATGTAGTAGAAAAAAATACTAAAAATAATAGGAGTGGCCAAAATAATTCTTTTTGTTATTCCCTTGATTTCTGCGGAATTTTACCAAGAATTGAGTTCTTCTTGGAAAACCCCAAAACTTGATTAGGAGATATTATAATTAAATTAATAATAGAACAATGATACATATAGAAAACTTCTGATACTGTTACCAAAAAAAAAAAAAAGCCCCTTCATTCCTCTTTGAATATAAAGAGACTTTAAAATTGAGTGTAAAGGAAGCTGTAGTGTAAATGAGAATCAAAATTAAAGTTTGTAACAGCTCATGTCGCACTTGAGCTTTCCAAGTTACTTTGTGAATTGCCTGGAAACATTGGCTCAGCTGTAAAAATAACAGGAAGAATCACCAGAATAAGAAGAATAACAGGGAGAATATAAAGCCAGAGACTTGAGAAGAACTGATTTTATTTTTAGCTTTTTTACTTCACAAGCTTCTTACTTCACAAGCCACTTCCTTTGAACAGGGTTGGCACACCTTTTGCAAGTGATGGGTCCATGGCAGCCCCCCCCCACCTTTTGAGAGCAATGAATGAGGTAGGTAGTCAGGATCTATTTATAGTAACCATGCACTCAGAAACAAGGACGTGTTGGGGTTTTTTTTGCCTTTGGCAGATTCAAAACCTCTTCTTTTATTCCAAAATATGGGAAGTCAGTTTAAATGATTCTATGATTCTATAAATTTGCAAATTTATTGTGCTGTATTTTATTGCCAAAAGACACATCTTCTCTAAAGTAATAGAGAATTTAGGTAAAAATATGAAATAAAGTCTTTGAAATTTCTTCAGAAATATTCACTGGACACAGTATAAATAAGCCTGTGATCTGTGTTGTGCCTTTCTAAATTCCCAAGGGGTTTTTTTGTTGTTGAAATAGCTCATGTTCCTCCAGGAAACCATTACCATCTTCCCTTGCTTTAGGGAAATGTCTTCAACATCTTCCCTTCCCATTGCTCCCAGTGCTTCACATCATAGTGGCCACAGTCTTATTGTGGAGGGCTGAGTGTCACAGTCTAATTCAAGAATACTAAAACCAGTGCTGGATGGTTGCCCTCACTCCAGACTAGTACAAAATTTTTCCTTACTATAGCAATTCAGCAGTCCTTCTGCTATCTAAATGTACTGACATGGAGGAATCAGCAAGACGCTGAAATCTAGATGTGGTACATGGTAACACCAGGCACTACTGCTTGCCTGGGAGAAATACTGGCTCTTATCCAGGGGCTGGAGAATTTGCACTTAGCCTGAAGGAAAAGACCTGCTTACAGCCATTCTCATGTTTAATATGAAAAAGTGTTTCCATGTGTTACAGTCAGATGTAATGCACTATAGCTCTGAGCATCTCAGTGTTTTCTTCATTTTAAACACCCACCATTTCAACCAGCAAGGAGACAGAACCTTAACTGCAGTCATGGTGAAAAGCTGCACCTCACACTCCATTCCTGGTTGGTGCCCACAGTAACATACTGTGGATGTGAAGGTCAGTTTGGACTACCTGTGTACATAGCCATCAAGTTTTACTGCTGTTGGCAACAAGCAGAAATCTCAGCTGTTGTAGCAGCACTACTAATTTTTCAGACAAGCTTCCAGAGACTTCAGTGCTCTTTAGAATCTGGCCCCTCCTCCACCATTTGGCTGTAAATTATTTTTCTCTATCCAAATGACTAGCCAAGCAGGGCATTGTTCAGGTCTTGAACTTCATCCCTGGCACAGCTCCCTAGGCTGTGAGAAGGAGCACTGCAGATTGCTTCTCTTGAGCTTCCTCTGAATTTCAGAGCATTTCCAGATGGATGGAGGGCTGCCACAGTGCAGCAAGAAGAGATTGTCTGTGGGAGGGGGATTCTGGAGTCCTCCCTGCCACCCCAAAAGACACATCTGGCTTTAGCCTTGACTATTCCAGCTTTTCAAGAAGGGCAGCTTTACATGAAGGTTAATTATGGATGGTTTGTTTTGTTTGATTTATTATTTGTTCAGTGTCAAATCAAATAGACCTGTCCTCCAAAGACGGACTAGTAGCTCTCTTAAACTTTCTAATGGTGTGGCATGGCAATTGTTAACAAGAGGATATGATTTACTGCATGTGTTGCTGCCTTCTCTGCTTGCTGTGAGGACTATGCAATTCAAGCATGAAGGCTTATGAAAAGCTGGGTGACCTGTACTGCATGGTTAGATGCAATGGGCAAATCCCAGTTTACTTTCAGATATTCAGTGTTGTACTTGAACTCATCCAAGGCTTCGCACTTGGATCTTCCTGGGCATCCTCAGGATCTACCCTAAGTGTATGAACACCAAGCTAAAATATAGTGAGTCTAATTAGATATAATTTAAAGAATAGTGGGCCTTAGAAGGGTTCTTGCTGAATTTTTTTGGCAGCCAACTAATTCACAGCCAATTCATGAGTTATACCTTCTCTATAAAGTGAATTTCCTGTTCTTTATTTATTCAATATAACAAAATGGAATAGATCCTCAATTGCTAGAAATCATTTCAGCTCCACTCACTTTAGTGGAGCTTGACTGGCTTACTCCAGCTGAAAACCTAGCTTGCTGGTCTCTGACTTGTACATATTTTGCTGAATTTCCCCTTTCTACTTCTACACTTTTTCCTTCTAGACATTTTTTTCCAGCACTTTGCATCCTTCTTTCTTTTAGTTTTTTAAGCTTCAGCATTTTCTTGTTTTCCCTTCCAGTCCCTCCCCACAGGTCTCTTAATTTTTTCCCTCCCTCCCATTGCTTGTGGAGGGAGCCAAAAGTCTGTGGTGTATAGAAAAATAGCAAGAGAGAGTTTGGTGCAAAAGGGGCTGTATGTATCACATTGTATGTGAAGGTGACATCATTGAACAAAAACCCCTTGGTTTTATACTTCTATCTGGAATCTTGTAAAATCTTCAGTGTATGCCAGAATTTTCTCATATTCTTGTTTTTTGGGGTGGTTTTTTTTGGTTTGGTTTTTTTTTTTTTTTTATTTAATAATAAGGGATTTTTCCCCTTTTAGTTATTCAGTATACAAGACTTAGTTGATGATGGTGTCCACAAGAGTGTATTTTCCCTGAAGTTAGTGCAGCCAAAGAGAAATATGTTAGATAGACAATGAGAGGAGTTAGTTCTGTTACTTCTATCCACAATATTCAGAGAATGACCAGAAGGGGAAACCTGGAAATATCTGGTGAAAAATTACTTACTGTGTCATTCAGGGCTAGTGAATAAGCTTAGCTGTGGATCATGCCTTCATAGCATGTGACTCTGTTCAGACATCTGTATGAACCAGCCACCCAAATTATATTCTCCACTCCTTTGAATGTACTTATCCAATACACTCCACATACTGTGGGTTTATGTCTTGAAATCCCCTTTGATTAAGATTCAATAGTATGATGTGGATAAACTTAAGAAATGCAAAGGTAAGACAAACTCACTCTCTGCAAAGCCAAAGCCTTAATCTGAATCTGGAAAAAAATACATATGTATGCATGCAATTTTACTTGAGAACTCCCATTAAAATAGGTAAAATTAGTTACACAACTGAAGTCACACCATCTGTTTGGCAGCAACTGACAGTGT
This sequence comes from Actenoides lindsayi, assembly GCA_025331215.1. NCBI lineage: Eukaryota > Metazoa > Chordata > Aves > Coraciiformes > Alcedinidae > Actenoides > Actenoides lindsayi. The sequence goes on from WTSP01023987.1 coordinate 10,021, forward strand.
TGCTGGGGCACTTGGCCTTGTAATATGAAAATAGAAGAATAAAATTGGCAGAAAGATGATGGCTGAGAATTTTGATCTGTTAAAAACTCCTAATATTTCACTTAATAATTAATGTTTTTTCCCGAAGGTTTTTACACAGTCAAGAGAAACAAGATGCTAAAGTTCACCAAAATCATTGTTAGTCAGTTGTTTCCTAGTGAGGAAAGTTAGGGCTCAAGAGAGCTGTGCTGGTGTCATGCATGGCTTGTTCCAAGAACTGTTTTTCCCCACGCTTTAGCTTCTCATCTTGAAATGACATTACACTCATTACTTCTCAGCATCACATGCCCAACCTCTCTGGGTGCCCTTATAAACCTTTATAAAAAACAATTCTAACATTAACCATACAAGGCAGCCTTTTGCCCCCTTTTCTTTCTTCCCTTTGGTCTTCCTTGGGAGGTTGAAAGGAGAAGGAAAGAGAAGAGCGATCTTGTGATGGCAGGGAGTTTCCTTTCCGGTATTTCTACTTCTTTTCCTTCTTGTCACATCCAGGGCTCTGCTGGACTAAAGATGCAATTTTCCCCCAGATCAGGTTGGCAAAAGTTTCTGGATGCCATTTTGCTCTCACTCTAGACTTTCTTGCTCTGTTGTTTTTTATCTGGGGACTCTCCCTTCTTTCTACATGACAGGAATGCATTTGTCTGCTGCTATCACTGGACTTGTCTCAACTCTATTCTTCTTTGAGACTGCAGAGGTCTTGAGCAATGATGACTTTTGATATCTCCTGGTTTCCATCTGTGGCACATAGTTTAATCCCCTGTATACTTAAAACACTGTAGTCTCACTTTCGTCTTTGAGCTTAATATGTGAAACTTAATGGGCTGTGCTACACAGGAGGTCAGAGTAGATGATCTAGTTCTCCCTCCTGGCCTCCAACTTTATGAAGCCTACCTAACTGATATTATGCCATAAATCAGGAGAAACAAATGAAATGAGAGACCACAGCCTCTCCTACACACACACCTGCTGACCATAAAAACTGAGGAGAGAAGGGTGAGTGATGAATGGATACAGCAGCTTTTACATAGGGCTTGCCAGTTCAAATCCAGCCATGGATGACTGAAAGTTTTTACTGACTGCAGGATTTGTAGAAACCTTTGTGAAATAAGTTTGGTGGCCTCCATCCATTTCCCAGTAAGCATAAACAACTCACACCCTTTCAATAGCTCCCATAAACCAGTGTAGGAACTCCATTTTAGAAGTTTTATTCATATCATTTTAGGCATACACTGGCTGAATAGTGCTTTTCTTTATGTTGTCCACTGGTCTGGGGGACAAACAAGGCTGTTTGGTTTTCAGAAGTGACAGCTTCCCAGAATCCACAAATTCTTACAGAAGTGTGCTGAGCCACACTGCCATACAGAGAACATAATAAACACAGACACTCCAAAGCACCTTGTTGTGTTAAATTCCTCCAATGTTCTGCCTGAGCTGAAGTCTCCAAGGGGAATTTCTGGATGGTGGTGTTTTCTCAGAGCAACTTCAAATAAATTTTAGTAGAGTAGCCATCCCCTATCCATGATAACAGGTTGTTACCATTTAGTGTACTTTACATTTGCAAAAGGCCACTTCTTATTTTGCTAAAGCATGGGTAGCCTTGAATAAGCAGAATGCTCTAAACAGACCTATATAATTCATGAACAAAAACAGTGCCATGAAATATCTGCCCTTAAGTTTCTACATTACACTCACTGTGGCTAGTAATAGGCACATGTTGTTTTATGTATTCAGAGTACAGTACAGAAATCAATTCACAAAGATGCAATTCAGTGATTCTCTAGGTATTTTCTGTATTTATTCAGCAGTAGAATAGGTCATTACATGAATTAATTGTTCTTGTGAATCACTCTTTGTGAATAATGGAGATAACACAAAAACTGAATGCAACACTACAAACTAGGGCCAAGTGTGTCCTCAGCTGATGTTCAATTCTTCAGGCATATAAATGGTTTCCTCCATACATTGCACTGCTCTAAGGTACGCCATCTGCCACAGAAAGACTTTCAGGGGCATTTGAGTAAAAGCAGATAACTGAGTCCTCGCAAACCTCTCTTTCGCCCACCCCCAGTGGCTCTGTCTTTGAACTGGCATCATTTCAGAGGCACTCACAGGTGGCACGTGTGTAGCTTGCACCAATAGGTAGGTCAGCCCTGGCACACGGCAGCTGAGCGTATTTGGTCCACAGGTGTTCAGTTTTGTGCCTGCTCACCAGCCAGCTGCAGCCAAATCTGTCTATTGTCTCCAAGCGGGGTGGGCCAAGAGTCAGGAGAGAAGCATCTCACTGGCAGTTGTTGCCCTGAGAAAGGGAGAGAGTAATTCTGCCATTAATCCTTCCCAACTAGCTCACCCCTTGAAGGAGCCCAACCCCTGACCGTGCAGTGGTGTTGAAACAAGAGAGGCTGCGCGACCCATGGTGCTTCTGCACCCATCTCCGATGGTAGGTGATGACTTTATGGGCACAGGTGCCATTGTGGTGACAAGTTTCCCCACAGAACACCTGCTGCCGGACCCCGACAGCTCAGTGATATATATATGCAAACATGAATCTCATTGACCAAGAGTTGAACTCTAGTAAAAATCACTTTATGGCCTTCTTTGTGACCATTGCAATGAATTCAAATTTCTTCTAGCTTTTTTTTTTTTTTTTTTGGTCAGGCAAATAGGTCCCAAACAGCAAAACAAACACTTTTCTGTCTTCCTGATACCCAGCGCTCAGCTCACGCTGTGTGAAAAGACACACTAAGGAAAATTATGAATTGGGTCACCTCCTGTCTTCCCTATCAGTCTGACAGACCTGTATTTGAGATGAGCATATGGTAGTAGTAAGCACTGAAGACATGCATTGGAAAGAGCTCATAAAGTGTGAATGTGAATGTAAGATAGGGAAAAACAATTTCAAAATGATTATTCCTAGTTCACCTAATTTCCACTTTCATCCCTAATACTTACCACAAGCCTCATTTAAGGTAGGAAACATATCTTAAATAGATTTATTTTTTTTTCTAAGAGAACAAATGATAAGGAAAAAAAAATTAACTACTTTCTCAAAACAATTTGACTGATTTGAAAACCCTACTCACCTATTACTTCACCCCTCTAATTAAAACCAAATGAACTTTGCCAGCCTTTCTTCCTGTAAGAATTAAAGCATTAATGAAATTAGGAGAAATGTTAAATACTGTTACCAGTAAGACAGCTTCGTTGTTATACATGTCTTTCCGCATTGAAACGTGTTTTATAAAGACAACAAAGTTCCCACAGTGTTTTGAGGGATGTTTTGTCCCCATGCAACACTACTTAACTGTGAGTTATATTTCTTACTTGCAGTACAGAGCACACCGTTCTTGCTGCATCCATGAATAAACAGGCAGGCACACACTTGCAAAGCCACTATGACAAGTTAATGCACAAACAAGCCTCAGGCTTGCACCTCCCATTTCCAAAACAAGCAGTACTTGCTTATTTTTATTGTTCTCATGCAGATTATTCCTTAGCATTTAGAGTCCTTTATTTCTACTTATCCTTTTCTCTCAATTCTTTTTGAACTGAAAAAATTGCACTTTGTAAGAGTGTCATACACTCCTCTATAGGTGTAGAGAAGTTACATGTGTTATGTTCATTTTATGAGAAAAGACTTTGTGAGCATTTTCAGTGAGAATAGGCTGTTTGTGAAAAGTTAACACCCTGAAAATGGAATTAATCTTCTTATTTACAGAACTGGTCAAACAGATGCAGTGTCAGCAAAGATAGCAAGTGTCTGTGCAAGTGCCTGGCTCAGAAGGGTTTCTTAAGGATAGCAGTTTTGCAGGCACTGTTCACAAAGGCATTTATTTTATGAACTCGCTCTCTTCTCAAGCACCCTAGCACTGCTGTGTATACATGGAACACATCCTCCAATGTTGTAGAGCGAGAAAACTGTAGGTTTGGGTGGTGACAAGGTGGGAGTGGGTAATGAATTTTTCAGCAAAAGGTGCTTTACTCAACAAAACACTGAATAACCACAAACGTATCTTTTGTTGGAATTTGTCACTGATGGCAATTTTAATGGGAAAGATTTTTCCAAGGCCAGGGAGGGATTTCTGCTCAAGAGAGCAATATCTGCCCCAACAGAGATGGCACAGGCATCTCCAGATTACTCTGGGTTACTCCCTGACCTGGCATGAGCCTTGTGCTCATGAAGATTGAAGATTGCCAGTGCTCTCCCAGAGTCCAACCCAGGCAGAAACCTTGTTCTGGTGTTTTGGCCTTACTTGAGCTCTGGTTTGGATTAATTTCCTCCAAACATTTCTGAATTGCATAATACCTTCCACAGCTTGATGTTTTTTTCTGTGCCATTATCTTAATTAGTGCACTGGGTTGCCAGTTTGCTGTGTGGCAACTAATTGTAATAAGCTGATTAAGATCCAGTTAGAATTGTCTCTTTTTGTTCTGGATGCCAGATTTGGAGTCCACCAGCTCCCCTGGGTGACCTATTTGCTTGGTTTTGCACACTGAATATAGCATAACACAACACATCAAAGAAGTGCCAGGGAAGCTCCATCATCCCAGGGTTTTCACTAGCTGTAGTTATCAGGAAATTATGTCAGTGTGTGTATTAGATGCTTAGGCTATTTTATCATCTTCTTAAAAAAAAAGACATAAAAAATATAAATAAATATAAATAAATAAAAACTTGCTGAAATTAAGAGTTTGGCTTTGTGTAAAGGCCAACATGAAGTCAGTTGGCAGAGTCAGAAGCTGTAACTAGGCCTCCTGAGTCCCAGGGTGATGGCTTAGCCATGAGTATACTCTTCTACACAAGGTCTGTTGGCACCATATGGCTTCTGTGTTCAACAGATAGTAAATCCAACCACAGAGTTTTGGAGAAATTAAAACTGTTCATGAATCCACTTAAATTTAGGAATCTGTCCCAGCAAAAGTAATGAGGGAAGGGTTTTGAAAATATCAAGAAAAAGCAATTCAACATTTTTTTTAATAGAAATGTGTTGCTTATGGAACGCTGAAGTGTTGTATTTCATCAATCTTAAAGTGAAACTTTCTTTTACTCCAAGATGACCTTTGAAAAAAATCAAGCCATATTTCATTAAAAGAAGGGATGGAGGGCTTTGAAGGGATAAACATCCCAAAGCAAAATGACACATTTCAAGTAGAAAATGTTAAAGATTCTCTATTTCATTATAAAATTCATGAAATCTCAAAACTTTACAATTATACTCCCCACCTCGGGCTGTTCCCTCTGGTATATCTGTGGATTTTGCCAGGATATTTTTCAAGACTCTTCCCTCCTCTCTTGCACCACTTCCCTCATGAATCCAGTCTTTTACTCACCACCCAACAAGCTCTCCTGTGCTGACATTCAGTTTGTTCAGTTATGTATTTAAAGCAGAACAGGGCTCTTTGAAGAGATCCACAGACAGAGACTAACTGAATCAACTCCCCAGGGATGCTGCAAGTCAGCAGACTTAGCCATTAAGCTGCCAGGAGGTTCCAGTGAGGCTGCCCATGGGGAAAAAAAATTAAAAGAAAGGGGAGGGAGGGAGGCAGGGAGGCAGGGAGGGAGGGAGGGAGATCAGAACTGAAGCTGGGTAAAGCCAGACTGGAAACTTTTCAGACAATTCCTGGAAGTAAAACAAAGAAAAAATAAGGAAAGAGAAAAAAAATATAGGGAGAGTCTCACTGTTGGAAGCTACATATGGGGCACTTGGACATGGTCATTATGGATTTGTGCAGATCATATTAAAGGCTGATTACCTGGTATAAAAGATACTGAACTTTTCAGGTGTTTCTCATTGAGAGATAGAGACTGTGAGCTAGCAATGCTCAACTGTTGGATAAAATACATTTTTCTGAGAGCAAGGGAGTGTCAGATTGTAAAGCTACTGCAAAGTTTTAGCTGTACCAGGGAGATCTGCAATCTTTGGGAGGAGCTCTCTCCACAGGTATGGAAAATGACTGCTCAATGAGGACATGAAACAGCTGAGAAGCAGCCCAAGCAGTCCAACTACTGTGGTGGCTATGCCCCATGCAGCTTTGTCCATGAGATTTTGTGCAGAGCCTTCACACACTGGTGAATAGAAGAGCTATTGCTACGTGCAGATGCAACACATCTGCTACGTGTGCTCATGGCTCTAAAGGATTCTTGGACCAGGTTATTTCTTATAATGCTGCTATTATGATTTTAAATGTCACCAAACACTAGCTTGTAAGCAAAAAATGTCCCTTAAGAACCATTCATAAAAATCCATGTGTATGGATCATGAAAGTAATATTTCATCTGCAAGCTGAAATTTCCCAGATAAACTAGGTCACTAAAAATAGCACTTCTTTCTACAGTATCCTATTATAAAAATCAAGACTGCAGTTCCACTGGAACTGCTCTTTATCCTTATCTCTGCTTAGCTGCCTTCATAAGGATAGGAGCTTAGTGTTTAAAAACATCAATATGCAGTAGCAATCATGATATTCTTTCTGGGTCATTGCCAGACTGTGCAAATGTGGCCTATTCAGAGAGAGAAATTTTTTTAAAAATCTAAATTTTTAAATTAAAAAAAGAAACAAACAAACACACCATATATTTTTTACTCTTGATTCAGGAGTTTCTCTGTGGCAGGAGCAAGTCCATCCTGTGAAACCTTCATATCTAACACTTCCAGATCTGCCATTGTTGGCAGGCAATCTGCAAAAAGAGAGGAAGGTAGTCTGCATGTAGGAAAGTCAGTCCCCATGGCTGTGGCAGGAAAGGTGTTCTAGAACTCCCAAAAATGACTGTCAGTGACAGAATGGAGACTCAGAGGGGAAACAGTTCAGGGAATGAAACATCAGGATAGTGTGTATCCTTGTGCCCTGTGTTATGATGCTGATAAATAGCTCTGTCTTTTCATGAACTGATCTTTCACTGCTGTTTGGCTTCATTCCCAGATAATGTGAGGACTTTCAGGAAAAAGCAGAACCACAGCTGAAACCAACAGTGAGGTGCTTAGCTAATAGTGAAACTAGTTGACTTATCTTTGTTACGGCTATTTGGTCATGAAGTAAAACTTTTGATATCATGTAGATAGAATCATAGAAGCACAGAATGGTTTGGGTCAGAAGAAAGCTTTAAAGAGCATCTAGTCCAACCACTGTGTCATGGGCAGAGACATCTTTCACAAGATCAGGTTGCTCAAAGTCCCATCCAACCTCACCTTGAACAGTTCCAACGATGGGGCATCCACAAGTTCTCTGGGCAATCCATTCCAGTGCCTCACCACCCTTATTGTAAAAAAAAAAAAAATAAAAATTCTTCCTTATACACAAACTACCCTCTTTCAGTTTAAAATCATTGTCCCTCTTCCTGTCACTACAGGCCCTGGTAAAATATCTTTCTCCATGTTTCTTATAAGCCATCTTTATAAATCTTGAAAGACTGCAATAATGTCTCTCCAGAGCTTTCTCTTTTCTAGGCTGAACAACCCCAACTCTCTCAGCCTTTCCTCACAGGAGAAGTGTTCCAGCCCTCTGATCATTTTTGTGGCTTTTCCCTGGAACAACTCTAACAGGTCCATGTCTGTCTTGTGCTGGGGTCCCCAGAGTCAAGCACAGTACTCTAGGAAGAGTGTCACCAGAGCAGAGTAGAAGGAGTGAATCATCTCCCTCAACTTGCTGGACACACTTCTTTTTATGCAGCCCAAGATTTCTGGGCTGCCAGTGCTCATTGCTGACTCATATACAATTTTACATGTAACAGTATTCTCAGTCCTTCTCTACAAGGCTGCTCTCAATCAATTCATGGCCCAGTCTGTACTGATATTGGGGATTGCCTCAAACCAGGTACAAGACCTTACACTCGGCCTTTGTACTTTGTCAGCAGCAGGTGGCCTTCATACTTGGCCTGATACCTGGTCATTAGCAGTGGAGAAGGTAGGATGTCCAGCATGGGTCTGCTTCCTTTGTCTATGGAGAGAGACAGAGGTCCTCCTCTGGAGCAGCAACTGTCATACAACACCAGCCTAAAATGTTACCACATGTTTCCAGTTTGTGAGTGGCACGGAGAATATTTTTCATGACATTTCATTCATCTGCGGTATATTTGGAGCACACTGAGTTGAAAGGGTCAGTGCTTTGGTAAAAGAATACATGGAATTCTATGCAGCACTATAATAGAGGATCACAGAATGGCTGAGGTTGGTAGGAACCTCTGGAGGTCATCTGGTCTATCTGTCTGCTCAAGCAGGGCCACCTTGAGGTGGTTGCCCAGGACCATATCCAGATCTTTTTTAGTATTTCCAAGAAAGGAGACTCCACCACTGCTCTGGGCCAGTGCTTGGTCACTCTCACAGTAAAAAAGTTTTTCTTGGACTGTCCTGTGTTTCAGGTTGTGCCCATTGCCTCTCTCCCTGTGACTGGGAACCTCTGAAAAAGAGCATGCCTCCATGCTCTTTACACCTTACACACCTTACACCATACTCTTTACACTTTACTCCTTGAGGTATTCATATACATTGATAAGAACTTGAGTTTTCCCTTCTCTAGACAAAACAGTCCCAGCTTTCTCAGCCTTTCCTCATGGAAGAGATGCTCCAGTCCCTTAATCATTTTAGTGGGCATTTGTTGGACTGTTTCTAGAATATTCAAGTCTATGTCTTGTACTGGGGAGCCCAGGGCTAGACACAGTACTCCTGGTGTGGCCTCACCATTACTGAAAAAAGGGAAAGTATCACCTCCCTCAACCTGCTGGCAACAGTCCTCCTAATGTCGCCCAGGACACCACTGGCCCTCATAGCTGCTAAAAGCACACTGTTGGCTCACGTTCATCTTGTTGGACACCAGGATCCCCAGGTCCTTTTTCGCAAAGCTGCTTTCCTGCTGTGCAGCCCCCAGAAAACACTGGTGGCTGCGGTTGTTCCTCCCTCGGTGAAGGACTTTGCACTTCTCCTTGTTGAACTGTACGAGGTTCCTGCCAGCCCATTTCTCCAGCCTGTCAGGGTCCCTCTGGATGGCAGCACAATCCTCTGGTTTATCAACCATTTCTCCCAGTTTGGTGTCATCTGAAAACTTGCTGAGAATCATCTGAAATGGCTCCCTTAAAGCAACTACTTTCCCACCCAGTAATGTAAGGGTCAAGGCACAAAACTAGATGCTCAGACCTGAGTAGGCTCATGCATAGCTTGTTGATCCACAAAGGTAGGTGAGTCTTCATTTGCTTGAACCATGGCAGTTGATGCGTGTATTAACTCCTACCACAGGTTGTGACAGACTCAAAGAGAAGACCAGAAGCTCATCTATCTATATGAGCTTAACCTTTTAGATATAATTCAAAACTCTCACACAATTTATATTTTTCTTATGTCCCCCCCATGCACGGGTGTAGTTCTATACTTGTGTAACTCTGTACAATATAGCTCATCATCCTAATCAGTGTCTTCTCTACCAGACTGATGGTTGGGCTCTACAAAAATTCATTCACTGACTGGATCTAGTATCTCTGGTTGGTTTGTAGAGGTTTGTGTAAATATGTATGTATTAGATAGGGACAACGGCCCTGCAGCATTACAGAGGGAGTGACTGACACCTGGTGTGATCCCAGACTCAGGAGCCCAAGGAGGCAATCTGCTCTCTCCTTCTAGCTGTAGCACCTCCTTACTGATGGCACGTAACCTCCCTCCTCCCATTGTGTAGCAGCCACATCACCTGTCTCGTGATATTGCATCTTGCACAAGATTTGCGAGTCTGACCGCTCATTTGGTTCACTTCTTCTTGGGCATTTGGACTACTCATAGCTAAGGCAGAGGCATAAAACCCCAGGGTGGCAGGAACGCTGCCAAGCTGCATTCCTTGCCAAGCTCTCAAACTACAGCCCTTGCTGTTGTAGATATTGGCAGCGATCCCCATGCTAGTGCTTGCCAGAGGCTTGTGAATGGTTATCAAAGAATGAAGATGCCACTCAAGATCAGCAGATTTATTATCTGGGAAGTCAAGTCAGCTAAAACTTGTGCATTTCTTTGCCACAGCTGCACTGCCTCCTTTCACTCCTATCAGGTTTGCAACTGCATTCCAGTTACAGTATCATCCTTCTTTCCTCTCTCCTTTGCCAGACATTTCCACTTGGTACTCTTGGGAAGGTGCAGTAAGCACGGAGCAACTTTGTTCTCAGGGACTGTGGTTTTTGAGTGCAAAGTGGAGAATGTCCCCATGGAAATTTATCCTAGAGAGCAGTTACTTTGGAGCACCTGCTCCCAAATATCCTCTGATTCAAAAAGTATTAAAAAAGTGTACAGGATTTGGAAAGAATGCTTTAGGGGGGGTTTATTAACTTCCAGCTTTCAGTACCATCAAATCCAGAATGGAAAAGATATGACCTTTCAGTGCTATAAATTAAAACCTAGAAAAAGCTTATGTTTATTGAAAAAGTAAGGATGCCTGCAAAAAGTGCTTTCTCTCTTGACAATACTGAAGGTCTTAAAGTACATCTATGTGTTATCCTCAAGGGAAAATAATCATGGAACATAAATACCTTTGCTTTGTCATATCATGTCATGCTCTGAGAGACCTTTGGACCATTTACATGTTTAAGAATAGAGGCTGGCAACTTAAAGACCAGTATGTCTTCCAGCCTGCAGACAAGCTAGGTTTTCTCTAACTGCAGCATGATGATCCTTCTTGGCTGAAGCTCTAGTAGCAAGTGCTGTAAAATAGGGCAGCCTATTTTAAGACTGCTAGAAACACTAGCAAATCAGAGTAGACTTAGATAAGAGTAGTCTGCACTTGAAAACCAGTTTGGCATTTTGTGTGAACACCACTGCTCCAGAAACAAATAAATTCCAGATTGTGCAGGGAATGTTTTGTATGCTTTCCTAACTGAGGAAGAGGCATTTCTGCCTATGTTAGGGAGAGGGAGAGTTACTTCCATACATCAGCATTCCCTGCTGGCTAGAAGGAAAACAGCAAGTGCAACGGCCAGCCAAAGGAGTTTCCAAGAAACAGACAGCTGTAAATTCTGTCTACAAGTCAGATGTCAAGAATGACAGAATATAAAAATAATCTCACTGCATGTAAGGGAAGTTTAAAAATTATTCTCTTGGTGTAGTGATTTGTCTATCCATCCCAGATTCAAGATGTGCTCAAGGTCCAGCAGCAGATTTAGAAGCAGAACTTGAGTGTCCAAAGATCCCAAGTGGTTTGAGATGGGATTTGTACCACTTGCTAAAATCACATCTAGATTTTGACTTTGCACCTTCTTCATCAGTCTTCCAAATTTTCAAATACAGAATGTGGATTTGAGCACATTCCTTTCTAGAGTTTCTGATGTCCCTCCTGTATCAGGGCTAAAATGGGTGTAGCTCCATCAACTTTTAGCTAATATTCTTGATATCAGAGAATGGACTCCTGGTTTTGGTCTCATGTCCTTGCTTTTAAGCAAGATTCATAAGAACTCTGAAATGTGTACAAGTCAGAATGTATACTCATTTACTGTGATAGACAAACTAAACAGAAACTTTCTGTTTTAATATGTGACCTCAAGGAACCCAAGCTGAACATCTGCCCTTTCCTATTCATTTCATCCCTTCAGCATCTTACCTGAATAAAACTTTAAGGATGTAGTCTGTCCAGTGCAGTGTGTCTTTATGCTTTAAAACTTGGCCTTTGGATTGAAAAAGGGTGACAGTTTGAAAAGGAGTGACAGGAGTGTCCTGTCTTAATTTTGAAATTACACTATCTAATGTCTTCTGGAAACACACATCACCTCTAACACTTTATTCATTCACTGAGCCCTTGGCAAGATTTTTGCACCTTCATTCCACTCTGACTGGGTGTTCTGTGAAACACATCAAAGCTCAAAGCCTTCTGTAGAGTCTTTCTTCCATTTAATAATTTTTTTTTTAAAAGCCAAGTGAAGGAGCATTTGAGCATTTTGATAAATTATAAAACAGGCTAGAAAAAGGATTCTCGGTATTATATTTGGGTTACCCTAGCAGCTGTTCAGAGTTACTGATTTTTTACATCACCAAAGAAGTCTTGCTAGGGATGGAGACAAAAAGTATTTCTGAGTATTTTCCTTTTTTTTAATTTAATTTTATTTTATTTTATTGCATATGGTCTCCTCCAGGTGCACAGATCTGAAGGTCTCTTTTTTGGAAAAAATAAGCAGCAAACCCAAGAAATTATGCCAGTCCTTGTGTATGTTTCATGGGTGGCTTCCAAATATTGTCATGGCAGTTGGTGAGCAACAAAGGTTGAGACTGTTTTCAGTTTGTTCAATGTTGTATATTCATTTTTCTAGCTGTTGAGTAAATTTACACTTAAGAAATTGCTCCTTTACTGCTTTAGCTGTATCGTCATTATTTCATATCCAGGTCAATGTGCTAGCATCATCAGATAAAAGTTCACTTTTTTTGGCAGCTACTACTCGTGCACACAGAATTTCATGTATACATATATGTGCTATCTACTATTATACTCAAATCTATTCATGTACGTTTGTGTGTGTGTACATTATATATGTATGGATGTGATATATAAAACTTTAAAATATGATTCAGACTGAAAAGAACAGAATTGGATTTCATGGTTGATCAAGTTTGGTTAAACTCATGCTTGAGGTGTGTTATCCGCTGCATTTTCATAAAGGCAATCTCCTTTAACCCTGGATTGTCCTTCCCCTAAAAATAAATATTTGGAAGGCACTTTATAGCACTAATGTTCTAGTTCAGAGTCTCACACAATTTAAGTACAGGTTTGCTTTGGAAAGTCACCAAGTCATACCTGCGTTTGGATAACAAAAGTTTCATCAGATCTCTGAAGGATTTGACCTAATCATTTTACTTTCTGTAAAGGATATTGCTTGTAGGCTGTCTCCAGAAGGTTAGTAGGATCTGAGAAACTAGTAGCTTGGTCTTGTAAACAAAAACTTCTTTTCAATGCAACATAAGTGCAGATTAAGGAGAAAATGATGAAAAAAGAGAAGGGGGATGATATTTTGGGAGTCAAGGGTATCATTTGTTGAAAGAAAACTTTATGAGTTTGTACCTTATTCTTTTCTCCTTGATAGTGCAGCCAAATGAGGAACTCCACAACATGAAGATTTGTCAGAGTTTATTCAGGGTCACGCTTTGAGTTGGTCTCTTGAGCATTTTTCACATGAAACTGGGAGGTGAAGACTCTCTGACAGTAGCAAAATTACAAAAGTTCTCCTTCTTCTGGGTAGCTGGACCATTGTGTGAGGAGACAATCACTAGTCATTTCATCTGAGAAATGTAGCCATAACATCATGGACCATAAATTACACAGAGTATCTTCTCTTTCAGGCTTGCTTAAACAACTCTCTTCGATTATTCTTTCCTTCCGTGTAGATAATAGTTGAATTTTCGTGGTGTTTAGGCTCATGTAATAACAAAACAAAAAGCAACTAATATGGCATGCAAACACCTCCTTCCAGCTACAACTATTCCAAGACAAAAAGATTACTGCCTCTGGCTACTTTTCATTGCTCTCATTACCATAAATCTTGGCCCATTTCCATATGCAGCTATGCTGCTCTGATGAACACTTTCCAGCTAGCTGCAGATAAAGAAAGAGATATGATGCAGTTGGGCAGTGATGAAGAGTTAGGAGAATACAGAATTAATACCCTATATCCAAAGGAAGATGCAGGGCATCTTCGAGCCTTTTAGGTTTTTTTCCTTCACTGAGTAGGTTCTAGCTTATTTGGGCTGCTATAGAAGCGTCCTGTGGTGGATGCCAATGTGCAAATTCATTTTCAGATATGGATATTCATTTTCACTAGGGTTCTAACAAGAATCTAAACTTGTAGTATAAATGCTTTCAAGCGATTACCTCATGTTCTGTTTTTTGTTTTTTGTTGTTTGCTTGGTTGGGGTTCTTTCATAATGTCATCAACTGATGGACTAAGCAATCTGGCATAATAGATCTAAGCTAGCATCATGACTGAGTAGGACAGGACAAGTGGAAAGGCCTGGACACTAAAGACCTGTGCTCCTGGAAAAGGCCTTAACCAAGGCACTGTCATTGGTCATAAATTGAATTTTGCATGTTGTGTGCATGTCTAAAAAGAGGTAGTCTCTGTCCCACACAGTTTACAGCTTGGCATTCATCTCCAGTAGTTTCTACCAATCAGCCTATTTAACACCATAGAAGAGAAAATGCATTGTGTGGTTGCCAGGGGTCTCCTCCCTCAAGAAACACTTATTATTTTTTTTTAAATGTCTTATAGTGCACTCCAAGCCCAAATATTTGTTCTCTGAATGCATCCTCATAAGCAGGAATAAACATCCCAGAGTGATTAATGGCAGTCCATGTGGGTGTGGATTTGCTATGGGCATGCGCATGCACACCCACATGCTCACACCCCCACACATTTGCACAAGCCGGGTAATTGTTTGCATATTTAGTTGTAGAAATTTTGGCATTTGGACATTCTGGTAATTTTTTAAACTGCACATGCATTTGGGTCAGAGTAGCAGAAGCAGACAAGGAGCTGTATCACACTCAGCCCTAAGGCATGTGTTCTTATATTTACTTGGAGCAGAAGTGAAAGAGAGTTAAAGACTTCTGTTTAGTGAACATCCAACATGAAATCATCTTACCAGCAAGCCTACAGTTAACCTAGCAGGGACAGTTCAGGTCAAGAGACAGATGGATTACTAGAGCTGGATCCGAGAAGTTCAGAGTGCTGGGGAATGAATCCAGGGAACAGTGATTGTTTATTAGTCCCTCATTTTCCTGGGGATTAAATTAACTTGAAAACACATAAGTATGCTCTAATCCCCTTGCAAAATGAGTCATTAGCAAAATGACTAAAATTTCCAGTCATTTTTCAAAATTATTATTCCAGCCAGTCATTTAGTAAAATTACCATCTTGTTAATTTCTCAAAATTTGGCATTATTTTTCAACGTGTATTTCTACAGAACCATACAGTCACTTACTTCCACACTTGAGACTATTTTGTAAAATTACTTAAATTGTCAGTCATTTTACAAAATAGACACATATATCTCACATTATAACTGCAAAATATATCATGGGATCTTTAGGGCTACCAGGAGGATTATTATACAGCTATTATGGATACGTTGTCATCGTGTTTCAGAGTATTCTAGTTACTGGAAAATCAATGTTTTCTCTGACTGCACAAGCACAAGCAATATTTCCTTTTTAGTTTTAGGTGAACAGCAGCTTCCTGAACTGGTCTGCCACGTACGGCATCCCATCAGTAGCTTTGCAGTGCCATAGAGCTTGGACACTGGAAAGGAAAGTTCAGGCCTGCATGAATGGGTCAGATGATCCCCATGCCCCCCAGTCATTGTCAGAAATCTAAACGTGTTCTCCAGAGAAGACTGTTACTCTACTCAGAATCTCCTTGACATGGGCTCTCACAGATGGTGCTCCTAGCAGTGCTGCGCTGTCATGCCAGGCATCACAAGAAGATTCCAGCACACCAGCCTCTTCCTAAATGTTCTGAATCTTGTAGAGGTATTGTGGTTGTGGATAGGATAACTTCAGCTATGCAGCATTTCAGGTAATGCTGGGAATGCTTCTGATGCCTCAGATTGTTCATGATGCTAGTCAGTCACAAAGGCCTGAAACTTTTAGTCACTGATGATTACACCTTTATTTATGTGTATTTATCTATAAACATACACAGCAGTTTCATAGCCTCCCACTGAACAAGTCTGAGCAGAAATCTGCCCTGGCCAAGTACTGAGCAAGTTTCCTTACAGTCAGTTAACCAAATGGGCAACAGAAATAATTTCATTAATATCCGAGATATTTAATTCAACTAGCAATATTTTCATTCAAACTATACTACAGTGATTGCACTTCTTTTTAATTCTTCAGTGTTGGAGGAAAGGGGAGGAGGAGAAATTATTTTATTCCTACTGAGCAACCATAATTCTTTGCAGTTTCGCTTCTTCTGTTCAGCATAGCTTTTCACCATGGTGTTGTTAGTTGCAGTGTTTTTTCCTTATGTGGGTTTTGTCTTTAAGAAAGGAAGGTTGGCTAGAGCTGTACCTCTGCATCAGTCTGTAAAAGGGAAAATCCTGGTCTTTAAAGAACAATGTAAAGGCAAATACGTATTGCAGATTGCTTTGTAATGGGAGAGATATCCAAGTTACCTTTGTAAATGCAAACTTGGGTCAAAGTTAAATGAAGCCACAATGGGCAGCCTCTTCCCTTTTACCTCTCAAAGTAAGGGCCTCACAGTGACTCAGTAGTGATGGGTGGTTTGGTCTCCCCTTCTTTCTTCCCACACCAACGACCCCCCACCAGCCTATTCATCAGCAAATGACATCTCTACATTGCTTCATGCACCCAGCAGTAGTTATTTAGAACCAGCATGGAAATATTGAATTACAGGCTCTAGGTAGCCCTAGCTGAGCACCATCAGACAGACATTTGCCCAAACACAGTGACTCAAAGGACCACTACTTGGTGCTGCACGGAACACCTGAGGGTGGTGGGTTTTTCTTACAGACTTGATTTGATTTCTACAGCCATGTGGACCTTTTGATTTTAATCAAGCCTTAGATAGGTGAAAAAATGTAGCTTCTGTAAAAACATGTGCATTAACACTCAGGCCATGCAAATATTTCCTTATAAAGGTGTGCTTCAGGCATACAACTTTTGTCAGTTATAGCTTTTTCAGTAGTTGCTCCCAGAACTTGATACATAAATTTGTGCAGGACTGGGGCTCGTGATGCTCAACAGTAATTGCTTTCTTTGTATTTGTGCTTTTACTTTATATTTTTCACAATATTTAATGATCTGCTTACAAAAATTTTAAATATATATGTAAATTGTGCATTGAATTTTCATTCATTTTGGAAGTGGAGCAAGTTGCCCTTCCATTGTTTTTTCAACACTAAGTAGGCATTAAAATCAAACAGTCCCTACATATGCAAGTATTCAAAAAAAAAAAAAAAAGAAAAAAGAAAAAAAAAACCTGAAGGAAATAAGTCTTTCTGCAGTTTTTACCAGATACATTAGGCTTTCTGTGGCTTCTATCCCCATCTGCTGAAATTCCATTGCCTTATCCTTTTCCTTCTTTTGACAAGATCTGTTCCCATTGAAACAATTGGAAAGTTTTCTTTTTACTTTCCTGAGCTCCGTATCTGTCAGTGTTGTCCCCCTTTGACTATGAGGATTTTTTGAAGTCTGTCAGAGATATACTGCAGGTTGAAATGAGAAAGATGCCATATGTTATCTGGGTAGAGTAGCTTATTGTCTTATGATAGAGAGTTATGATGGGGTTTTCCCCTGGTGTTATTTGAAGAAGAAACAGCATTTGTTAGAGACAAGCCTTTGCCAATGTATACTTTCTAAACCATAAAAAAAAGTCACATGGTTTTCTCTTATCCCCATTGAACATGTTTTTCCAAGCCAAGACAAGAGCATCCTGACAATGGAGTACATAGCTCAGAGTAATTGTCGTAGTGTTCTTTGTGTCTTGGTGTTCTCCTAAATAGGCATTGACAGATGTTGCCAGTAGTTGTCAGGAAGATAAGAAAGGTGGGCTGGTTCAACAACTGAGAATAAATCTCGCATATTTTAGCTACATAAAAGAATTTGAGGCAGGCATCATACACAGCTTCTCTTACATATTTTCTGAGTGGAGTCACTGCCACAATTAAGTTTATCTTCTGACGCAACAGATGATACATGTGAAGAGTCCAACGAGTAAGCTTACAGTTTAAAGAGGACTATTATATTGATGGTGATAAATGCTCAGGGATTTCAGTTTGGGACAGCAGTTCTGTATGCATGGACCAAAGCAATGCCCTGTGGGCTGTGGAGGTGTCAGGCTCCTCTAAACATCCATGGCAGGTGGAGAAAACGATCCCTGGCGTTCACTAATGCTTGATGATATCATGGACTTGCACTATTGGCTCTTTTACATTTTTTATTTCATTTCACACAGACTCGAGCTGCAATAGGCAAATCGCTTTGATAGTATAGACATGCTTTTCTGTCAGTATGTCTGTTTTCCTGTTTATATGTTCCTTCTCTTCATTATATACAGATTGATTGAATTTATCCTTAATATGATAGACATGTAAGATTAAAGTGTTAATGATATGTTCTCTCTTGTGAGCAGTGACAATAAAAGCCTGTAATTTAGGATTACTTAGCATTTTATATCCGTTGCTACGAAATTATACAAGGTACTCAGAACTACAATGACTGAAGAGGTGAAGAGATGCAGCTGATAGGGTAATACAATAGTGGACTGAGTTCAGGATCAGTAAGTGCAAAATAACACATAGTAAGAGGAGCATTTCTGTACTGGGATGTACCTGGATGAGCAGCTGGCAATCATGATGGAGACCTTGGAGTCCCTTTCTCCAGTTCTCTACAAAAGCCATCTGAAGCCAGCAGTGAAAAAGGCATTTGGGAATTATTGGGAGAGAAAGGGAAAATGAAGAGAAGATATATTGTATTATACTGCTAGATAAATCCCTGGTGGGGATAAGTCCACACTGTGGATTTTGGGTGCAGTTCTAGGAAGACTATGATATAACTAGAAAGAAAATACACCTAGGGAGTAGGACTAGTCAGAAAGCATGGGAGGCTTCTGTACAACTTTAGATTGAGCAGACTAGGACTCTTCAACCTGGAAAAGAGGCATTGGAGAGGATCCGTCAGATCAAACATAACATGCAGAAGAAGGAACAATGGCCTTTCTTTCCTTACAGTTCTACAAGAATGAAAACAGCAGTTATCGACTCAATCAAAGGAAATACTGTATTTGTGATTAACATGTTGAACTCACTATTACACAATATTTTAGATACGTATAAACAGGTTCAAAATGGTAATATAGACAGAGAAACAAAAGCAAGATGTATCAAGTGCTTTGGCAATGTGGTTACAACTTTTGGCCACAGTTTCTTGGGATAATAAAATAGGGAAAGCAAACTCCTTCCTTGTCTCTTCCTGGGTGCTGTCCGTACAGGATGTATGTATAGATACATAGATACGTATATATACAGGACCTGGGATATTCTTGTATGTAACAGACAATGTGACGTTGTATTTTCTTCCTCAGATTCATCTCCTGTGCTAAGATCTCTGGCAACTCTTATAGGCTCTGTTATCAGCACTTCTAGGATCTGGTTAAGACTTTCAATGGGAATGCTTAATGAGTGGGCTGTGTTAGTTTCTGTATCAGACCTATATTATTCTTTCTTTTCCTTAAGCATACCTTGACCCTCATTAATTAACAATACTTTACTTACATGCACTGTATATACTGATAAAGTACCTCTAGGATACTCTAGACTTTGTGTTTTCTTCTTTATTTTTATATTGTACATCCTACACAAGATGTCATCTCTCTTAACTTCAGGTATTTTCTGCAGTCCATTATATCCATTTGACATCTTCTCCAAATTAGTATGGTAACAGTACATTTTCACTAGGATCGTAAGTAAAACATAAGCCTTCATAGGTGTTTTGTTGCATTTAAATATTCATAGCTTGATTTAAGATTAAGTTCAACAAAACATGGGGAGCAAGGTGGAGAAGCCTATGTTTTTCCTTAAATGTGACCCATATTCAAGATGCATATTCACTTATCTTTTGTGGGTATAGTGTTGGTCAGGGCCATATAACACAGATATTAAATGAAATTTCTATCATTTCCTTTCTTCATTAGAGGTTTCAGAGTAGAAAGTGTTCAGCAGCAACACAGCTTCAGGTTTTCCAGTATAACACTTCTCATTCCTACCTGTAGGAGACTAAATTGCCTTGTTTTAAAATTTAAAAAAAAAAAAAAAAAATTGATTCTGGGAGGATCTACCAAATTCCCTGACCTCTTTCACAGCCAGGCCTCAATAGGAGTCTTGCTGACACAGTTCAGGGGTAGGAACAAGCAGGGTGCAGACTTGAAATATCTTGCATTACTGCTGTCATCTGATCATGTCTTCTGAGATTACCACTTCACTATATGATTCTAAAAGGGTTATCAAATAAAAATTACCAAAATATACTTATAAAATTATAAGGTGTCAGACATAATCTTCATCCTTTCTAGCACATCTAACAATAAAATTGATTTAGTTATATCATTCAGTCTGAAAGCATCTTGTAGAGGCTTTGCTGGAGAAGAAGACACCACATTTAAAGACTTACTAAGAGAAGGATAGTATTGGTGATTAAGAGGTCAGGTGCTAAGGGAGCTGGAGCTATGACAACAGGCCTCCCATCTGAACTTGGGAAAAGCTCTGAATAACTCTTCATTTTTATTTCCTATCAATAATGAGGGTGTTCATGTTTCCTTTTACACTTCACTAATCTTGGCTCTGTAAAACATTTAGGACAAGTGAGTGTTTCCGCAGCAGCCAGCACAGCATTTATGGATCACTGGTTGCTACCGTAAGGAAAACACTAATACCGTGACTTGCTATGAGACTTGTTATAAGACAGCATTGCACATACTGACTAGAAACTAATAGGATGTGGATGAAAACTTAAAAAAAAGCCTACACTTTTCTTCTCTACACCAAAAACTCCAATATGAAGCCTTACATTCAGATAGAAATTTAAATACCTTTCTAGTCCAAAATGAGGTGTCTTCAGGAAACAGGCATAGATTAACCCTCCGGGTAAGGCACCTCATGAGAAAAATGGGATGGACCCAGCTATAGCCAAGTGAAGAGAAAGTGTAGCAGGCACAGAGTGGAAAACAAGACAGTTTAGAAAAATATTGACTGACTGGATGACACAGTGTGCTGGGATCCAGTTGCAGTACCTGGAGGTGTTTTTTTCACTCCAGATCCCACACTAAGAAAGCATGTGGCCTACTTTTAGGCAAGCTCCCAACCAGTCCTAGTGCCAGGCAATAACACCGATAAACAGTTGCTTCCACTGCTTGCTCTTTTTCACTTCTTCTAGCACGTCTGTAACTAGCTGTGGATACACAGGCAGCATGCCTGTTCAGGTCTTCACAGAGGCAAATTGACTTATTAAAGTGTTTCTGTTCATTCAAGCTAGGCTCTACTTTATGGATCACTGGGTGGCTTTATTGCTTTCCCTTAAGGTAGCCAAAATAGCGAAAGGAACTTGGCTGTATAGTTCTAACCTGTCCTGCAGCTATTCCATATTGTCTTGGTACCACATCTTTCTGGAGCAGAGATGGCAACTGATACCTATGTGAGGTTAAAAAAAGCAATCAAGTGGAACTAAGTGGAATTTGAGGAATTTGAGTACAATATAGTATTTGGCCATACAATGATTCATTTTACCCATGCAAGCTTCACCTTCTGTATGATACATATATTTTTTTTTATATATATATATAAGCATACCTATGAGGATTTTATGGGAGACAGTGTCAAAAGCCTTGCTGAAGTCAAGGTAGACAACATCCACTGCTATCCCCTCATCTATCCAACTAGTCACGCCATCGTAGAAGGCTATCAGATTGGTCATGCATGATTTCCCTTTGGTGAACCATGCCAGCCACTCATGATAACCTCCTTTTCCTCCATACTTATACATAACCTCCAGAATGAGCCATTACATCACCTTTCCAGTGATGGAAGTGAGGTTGGCTAGCCTATAGTTTCCTGGGTCCTCCTCCTTGCTCTTCTTGAAGACTGGAGTGACATTGACTTTCCTCCAGTCCTCAGGCACCTCTCCCATTCTCCATGATCTTTCAAAGATGATGGAGAATGGCTTAGCAATAACATCATCCAGCTCCCTCAGCACTCATGGGTGCATCTTATCAATGCCCATGGATTTGTGGGTGTCTAGCTTGCCTAAATGATCTCTAACCCAATCCTCCTCAACCAAGGGAGAGCCTGCCTTCCTCCAGAATTTCTCTCTTATCTTCAGAATCTGGGATTCCTGAGGTCCAGCCTTAGCAGCAGACTGAAGTAACAAAGGCATTCAGTAACTCCGCATTCTCTGTACCGTTCCTCACCAGGGCACCCACTTCATTGAGCAGTGGGCCCACATTTTTCCTAGTCTTCCTTTTCCTATCAACCTTGAGTTGAAACATAATGTATTTTTCATTCAGGCTGGTGATCATTTGTATATGACTTTGTATGTATACGACTTTGTATGTATATGACTTTGAAACCATCCCAGCATTAAGGCCATCTTAATAGATCATGCTACAAATACATAGTTCTTTGAAGACATTCAGGCAATTTTTAATTGAAAGAGTTGAAGCAATATGACA
This sequence comes from Actenoides lindsayi, assembly GCA_025331215.1. Classification (NCBI taxonomy): domain Eukaryota; kingdom Metazoa; phylum Chordata; class Aves; order Coraciiformes; family Alcedinidae; genus Actenoides; species Actenoides lindsayi. The sequence goes on from WTSP01023987.1 coordinate 32,242, forward strand.
GTTGCCCCAAAAACTTTAATCATTTTCTAGGGAGAAAAGAAATTTATGGAAAAAGCATGCATCTGCCATGGTCTCACCACATTCATGTTTCTTCAGCTTCTTCACTGCTGCAACTTTAATTAAATGCAGAGAGGTAAAAGATGTTCTTCCTGCTGCCCCAATTCCCAGCTATCACTTTTCAGCTTCTGTATTGTCTTATTTTTTGTCTTCTGTGAGTCACCTTTTAGAATGTCCTATTACGTGAATCACCTGCTTTTAGTGACAGCTGAAGCAGGCATATCTACTTGTAACAAATACAGCTTGTAAGGTACACAGTAGGCAGCCTTGAGGAGGAGATTAGACATTTTTCAGCACCAAGAAATGTTATTCTACTTCCTACGGGAAGCTGACTTCCTTATAGTGATGCACATAAATGCATTAGCAGTTCGGGCTACTTAGAGGCCAGAGCAACTCTGCAACAAAAGCAGAGAAAGAGTTGTTTGGTTTTTGTCTCTGTCAAAATTGATTTACCAAAAATGGTCAATCTATTGTCCCAGAACTATTGCCAGCTTTGACCCAAATCTGTGGAGATAAATGCTTTTGGAAAGGAGTACAAAGATAGAACACAGATATAGATTTACAAAGTTGAAAGGAAAAAAAAAAAGAAAACATAGAGCTTATCAAATAGCCTGGTGGTTAGAGCATTCCTTTGCTGTAGGAAAGGCATTGATGGTCCTTGCCTGGTAAGGCTCATAAGCACCATTCCCCTTATAGATTGCAGCTGGCAAAGAGAAGGGGGAGTTTGGACAATGGTGACAATGACAATGATACATGGAGATGGTTTAAGACAGCTGCATCAATATCTAAGGTCTGGAGCCTTTATTTTTTTGTTGCTTTCCCAAGGTTAGGGTAACATAGAAGCCCTCCTCCTTCTGTTTTGTAAGATCAGTTACAGAAGAATTACGCTATTTTTGTTACATACATATAATTCTAGAATTAAAATGGTAAATGCACCTATATCAAGGCCAGAGCTACCGAGTTCTATTTCTCAAGGACTCTCAGACTGTAGCAAAGCCTTCTGCCTTCCTTGTGTATGCTAGTGGGCAAGTGTCTGTGAGCTCAGCACTGCAGGAAACCCATGAACAGAACCAGCTGCAAACAGTGGCCTCACAAACATTTGTTTGGGAGCCTATCCCTGGGTGCCCAAGAATCCATTAGCCTTGCAGTCTCAACCAACAAGGGTAAGTATTTTCAGCAGTGAATTAGCTACTAAAATACCAAAACCAATTCCTGGATGCTGAGAACATGGCCTCTTTCACTCTGCAGGGGACATGTCAAACAGCAAAAATACCTAGGCACTGAGTTCAGAAGGTCCTCAAGTTTGGATCACAAAAAACCTCATGACCTCCTCATCAAAATTTTGTAAAAATAGTATTCAAGTTCCTGGTTTTATGATTACTCTGGATTTTAGAAGGAAACCTGTAGGGAAGTGTCCCAAAAGGAGAGTCTTGTCACCAGAGGAGGGTGTGCCTTGGGTTTTGTTATCTTCATTTCACATTTCAAAGAGTTGCAGGCAGAATAAGAACATGTGGGAACACAATCCCTGTAGATCTGTGAATTGATTGAACCTGTCTCTAGAGCTACCCTGTTCTTTCTATAACTAAAAGTGTTTTAATCATCTAACTGCTGTTGAGTTTGAAGGTGTCCCTAATACCTCTATTTAGCAGAAAGAAAATAATTTTATTCTTCCAGTAAAGCAGCTAGAGGGTTACTTGAATTCAGAAGGAAATACATTGTAGTTCTGAGTATACATAACATATTTTGAGAACACGTCCTACATTAGGTTAGCCCTTTCTTAAGACAGAAGGGAGAGTTTAGTTTCCTTGGGTTCCTTCTTTGGAAAGAGTTTCTGCCAAGTCAGATTTGCAAAGGCATACAACAGGACTATGGCATCTTTGTTATAAATCATGCTAAGTTCATATCAGGCAAATGTACAAATCTACTGCTTGGCATTGTACCCTGTACTTTGAGTGAGCCACGTGCCATGGGTGTGTTCAAGTGAAAAATACTGTGTTGATTTTGGACACTTTATGCTTATATAGATGCATTTTGGCCTGTGTGGGCCGGAAGAGAAAGCAATGACCTGAATAGTCAAGCATGAATCTCAGTTAAAACATTTACACAGCTGAGACCAGGAATCTCTCCTGTGCATAGAAAAAACAGTTGAAACTGTGAAATGTTTTCCAATGTATTGCAGCCTGAAAGAGCAGCGTGAGGGAAGGCTGGTCTGGAGATTACATTTGGAAGGAACAGAAGGCTGTTTCCATTCCCATCACTGGCTGATGCACAGCTCTAGTTTTTCTTCCTCCCTTTCATTGAAGTTGCCATCTATCAAAGCAGCACAAAAATAATAATAAAATATTCAGTATAGGCCTACAACTAAGTTTTAAATTTCATATAGTGATAGAATGGCTTCTGTAGTTAACAAAATTTCCCTTCTTTTTTACCAGAAGAGTTTGTATGTACATGTGTTTGTGTCTGTGTATACATATATGTACGTACATGTATGAACAGATACACACATACCGTGATTACAAATATTAGGTTAGGACACTTAAGACTTTCCTCTAGAAATTTACCCAAAAGGAGGAAAAAGACTCTCAGCAGACAGTTTCTGTGCATCATGCAGCATGTGGGGATGCTGACATGTTTTGAAAACATGAGTTGTCAGCCTAAATACCCACATTGCAATCAGGGCCTCACATACCCTCTGCAGTGCCCTTTGAGAAGCTGCAGAACATTTTAAGAGAGCTCTTTACTCTCAGTGGATTTGGATTCTATGCAAACAAAGGAAGCTGAAAACTTCAGATCTTTTATTTTGTGGAGGGACAGCACCCTTTGCGTGGAAGATAAGCAAAGCCCTGTCACTTATTCCCTCAGAAGCCATCCTTTGAGGGGATGTGACAGCTCATGGAAATAACCCTGCACAGAAAGGCCTGGGGCAGGATGAGCAGAATGTCTTCTCAAAACTAAACCACCGAGGAACTGCAGGGTACTGCTTTAACAATCACCTGAGACTGTTTGAGATTGGCCAGCCTTGCCTTGCTTCCACTGATGGGTCCCCACAACACCCCTGGCGCTAGTGTCATTAAATCACGTATCTGCATCACCTCATTGATCCAACTAGTCATTTCTGCATTACCTCTGTGTTTTACCTTTCAGCCAGAGTGGGTCAGGAAGTGGGTAAGGAGTATGTGTCTGAAGTGGTGGAAGAGAGCAGGTCCACTCCTGTCACAGTAGCAGTGTGGTTTTAGACTGACTCAAACTCCATGTGAAACCTCACTCATGGGCAGAAAGAACCTAAGCAGAAGCTTGGCCAAGAACTCTACAATTAAACCTCCTCTATACTTACGACCAGCAACAGTGCTAAAATACTCTTATCTCCTGGATCTGACTTTTATCTTTTGTGCTAAAGACTGTGAAAAGTAGTTGAAAATACAGCCATCCCTCTCTTGCAGTATTCTATCACTGTGAATATGCTAAACACTGAGACAGCACCAATTCAAAGTGCCAGCTACAAAGTCACTAATGCAACTTTCTGAAATAAATCTTTAACACTGTCTGGAGATCTCCCATCCAAGTATTAATGAGGCTCAGCCTTTCTTAGCTCAGTGCAGCTGTTGCAAGCCAACCAAAATGTTATCTTAAACATACTTTGAACCAGGGTAACTTACTGCCCTACTGTCTGTGCACTTCAGTTCAGTGTGTTGCATTACTTCAGATGTCATCAGTTTCTGCTCCAAGTATAAAGAGGTGCTCTTCTGCCACTAACAGAAATTTGCAGTACACACAGATACAAACACAGAAAAAAAAGAAGAAAGGGAAGAAAATGATTGCTGCACAGGCTTCTACCTCTAAGAGATGGAGAGACAAGATAAAAAAGAAAATACCTCTTAGACAATAGTCATATTGTTTCATCAACTACTGAAGGTCTTTGGGATGCGCTATGTTGAGGGGACTGGTGTGAAGAGCCAGTACAGAAAATTGTGACAAAAATGCGTTAAAATATATTGTGTGATTCTCTGACTCAAATACAAGTCTAGCAAATTAATGTAAAATACTGGCATTATGGAGAAAGTCAGTACCATGTGTCTTAAACAGCTGTCATGAAGGATTGTGTGTGTAGCAGTGAGAAGTGGAGAAATGGTATGTCTGTCATGATGCATTGCATAATTTTATTTGGACTTTCTAACAGCTAGCGTGTGTTACTGACAACACAAATTAAGTGTTCACAGATGAAAAGAAAGGCAGTAAGAAAAATATAGATTTAGTAGAACTTCATATTTTTGTTATTTTGAATAACAATCATAACAGGAAAGCCAAAGAAACTTTACAAACAAAAACTGACCTTCAGTCTTTTCTAGAAACATACACCAGAAAAAAACCCACCTAGAAATGATGTCTTTGTATCAGTCACAATACATTCAGTTATGAATTCTAAATGTGCATCAGGCTTAGTAGTCTATCTTATAAATGCTGTCATCTACACAATAAGCACAGATAACTATACACCGCAAGAAATTTATCATTACTATAGTGAGACATTACTATAGTTTCAAGGTATGCAAAATATGCTGAGGATATAGTTACGTAGTATTACTACAAAATATCAGAAGGCTAACACCTGAAATATATGCCATATCTCCGATACTGCTCAGATTCTTCCCATCTGCAATGACATCATGTCAGTGCCAGACTCAGGGTCTGTCAATATGTCAGAGTCAATATGGCTGTTACCAGCCCCTGTTTGGCACATTTCTGCCTACCTGGGGAGCTCCTATTAAGGAAGAAATTGTCATGGCCAATGAGTCAGCTCTGCTGCTATTGTGGATGGTAGAATCAAAGGAACAGATGAGCTTCAGGAAGTTTGCACACTGCGTATGACACAACACGACGCAAAGGCTCTTCGACTTAATATAACGAAACACTAAAAATATACTAGTGTTGTAACAACTCCAGAAAACAGCTAGTGTACACAAATCTAAAAATATTGGTCCTATTCTCTCCCTACAGGATACCAATAACGTCAGTGGGAGCCCACTTAAAGATAGTGGGAAGTCTATAGGAGTTACTCACATCCTGCATGAGTCCACGCCTCCCTGAAATCCACAGCCATTCCTTTAGGACCACCACTTGTGATTTACCAGACTGTGACATTCAACTTATGTTTTTCTGTTCTTTTTTAACTCATGCTTTTACTTAAAAGAAATCATCTGAGAGTGATTTAAGCTTTAGTTAAACTTAAGTTTTAGGCCCCCGTGGAAATAAAGACCTAGGAGTGATGATCTTTCTAGTTTCTCCCCAGTGACCTCAATGATCTCAAGGCAGTGATGTTATTTAACATGTCCAGGACAGGTTTTCACAGCATTTTCTTTTTTGGGGGATGTTTTCCTTTTATTTCTTGAGAGGTCTCAAAAGCTTGGCCCTGAAACAGCTGATGTCTGAAGGAGTTTGGGTTTGAGCTGGCATCTTTCGTCTTCTCTCTTTTAACAAATCCTCAGTGCTAAATACGGCTGTATATAGAATATTGCCTTGCTTGCTTCTGCGTATGTGTATTGCCTCTTATATTTCCCATATTCAGACATACAATACCTTTTTTTCCCTGCTTTGATTTTTTCAGTCCCAGGTGGCAAAACTAGACTCTGTTCTCAATGCTGAAAACACACTAGTTTGCATTCTAGGTAAGATACAGTATACCAGAAGCTGGAAAATTAAATCACACAACATATGTCCCCCATTTGGCATGCCAAAAGATTACAGCAACTATAAAAGAACCGTTATAACAATATGTGAAAGGTAACATGTCATAGTACCATTGCTCCTGTTCAGAAATGAATGCACTGTCTTTGCTTCACTCCAAGGCAGCAGTTATATACAGAGGTCGTTCTGTTGACTTCACCTGAGCCACTTCTGGCTGTCACCGAGACACAACAGGCCACAGTTAAGACTTAATGGAACAGCAAGAAGCCATTCAGTTAATGGTACATCATTTCACTAAGGAAAAAAGTCCTCTTATAAATCATTTGCATGGAGTTAGTGTCCTACTGGTTTATGTTTCTTTGGCACCATCCATTTCTAGACAATCTGCATTGCCACATGGTTGCATAACCTTAAATTTGGGCAATATTATTCTGATAAACAATGAGTAAAAGCTTGTATAATGCTGACAAAATTCTGGGCAATCAAGAATGAAGCTTTGTTTCCAGTGCTCTTCTCTCTTTGTTTTTATGGAAAACTAAAACAAGCGGTTGCAAAAAAGCACCTGAGAAATAGTCTCCCCATGTGGATGTGACTAAGGTAGCTGACTTGCATTGAACTAAATGCCACAATATACCAGGTCTGCTATTCACCAACTCATAATATGGCTGTGTCCTTCATCAGAGCAGCTGTATTCTCAATTAAAACATGTAATTAAAACTGCTCACAACAGAGAAAGTATTATATGCCATCATAGCCCCTGTGGACAGGTAAACTCATTGAGATGTGGTTAGCATTATGAGGTAGGAATGAAAGGACAGTGGGACAAATTAATATGTCAGTGAGGCAAGAAAAGCATACCAGCCTCAGTCGACTATGTCATCTTTTGCTTATTTGCTGTGTTACCTGTTTTCTTCCGCCTCTATCAGAAGGATAGTGCCAGTTTTCTGTGCTTTACTCTTGCAGAGTTTTTCCACAGCTTATGAAACCTTTCCACAAAATTCAGACTACATCCCTTTTCTGTCCTTCAACCACTGATGTAACACTGAATAGCCTTTTTCTTTTGATTTAATCTTTATTTCAATGAAGAAATATTAGATTTCCAGAAATGCATTTTCTTGATCAGTTTTATCATAAGCATAGCAGAACATGTATAAATATAGAAGCCTGTTTATTTCAAGGTATTTTTTCCACGCTGCATTGGGTCAGTGGTTTAGATTTGAATTTAGAGAGTTGAATGAAAGCAGGGCTGGGGCAGCAGATCAGCTGCAAAGGGTGGGGAAGGAGCGGTCTTCCCATTACTTGAATTGTCTGCCTTCTTTACATAAATTAATAACTATTCCCCAGACAGTAAAAACGTCATGCGTGTTTAGCAGTCAGTGGCTTATTTTAAAATACTTAGTCAGAAAAGTACCTCCTTGGTTTTTTTTAAGAATGTATGTCTTACAGGTCTTTCCACAATCACAAAGACTAAGTTTGGGATTTTCAAATGTACATGCTATCGTTTTCTTTAGGTGATTTTTATCTCCATCTCACTTTCTTGAAAATCACAGAAATACCTTTGCGCTGAAAAGGCCTTAATTGTACCTGTTCATCCTTGGGAACATAAGTTCCATTTACAGAGAAATTTACCATTACAATTTCTTATCTTACTGGTGTTTTGAGCAAAATTGCATAGTCAGTAAAAAGAAAGGAGAAGTCACAAGAGATTTAGAATATGCCTTAACTCTTTCTTCAGCAGCTACCCTTAGGCACAGAATCAGAGGAATGAAGAACAGGAGTGGAGGCCTTTAATGCCACCTGAAATATTGTGTGTATTCCAGGATGACACATGCAGATTTGAGAATGACACAGATTTCATCCCTACTCTGCTCTACATGGGATCTCCAGGGAGACAAATCCTTATGGTTTAGGCTTGTTGGGACAGGGCTCCCTTTTAAATTATTTTGTATGTTGATCTAGGAGGTCTAAGGTCACCAACCAAATTTTTTCGAATAACCCCCCCAACATTTCCAACCTGGGGAACTGCCAAGTGCTTCCTCCAAATCTCTAGTCAGTCAACTGTAATCTAAGCCTCAAGGTTCTGCTGTCTTAGCCATCAGATCACTGACAGCATCCCCAGATTCATCAATAGCTAAAAAACTCTTTCAGAAAGCATGACTACAATACTCCCTACTAATTTCAGGAGACTAGAGAACTAGAAAAGGCCACTGAGGGAGGATGAGCAAAGGTTTGTGTGGTTCCACTACACAAGAAGCATAGATTAGAAGCCCTCCATCTGGAAAAGACCGGATTGAGAGGAGATATGGGAAGAGAGAGACAGCAGTTAGCCACTAGTCACTAAGTTTTACAACACAAGAGACAGGGACCAAAAAATGACATTAGCAGACCAAGGGAAAAAAGCTCTAAGTTTTATTGAGCATCGTGTAGTAACTTTGCAGAGCTTATTGCTATGGAACAGTGAGGAGGGTGATATTTGATATTCAAAGAGTCACTAGACAAATTCATGCTGGAAAGCTCTATCAGTAGGACATGACTGTCCATATTAAATATCCAGCTCAGAAAGTCCCTGAAGAGCTGATGATGCAACATGGGAGGACAAACAAGGAAATGAATAATGTTGCACATCCTCAGTTTTATACTCTCCTTAAATATCTGCTGCTGACCAGCGCTGGAAACAGAAGACACGCTAGGTGGCCATTTGATCTTCTGTATTGCATTCCACCTCCTCCTCCTTTTCTTGTGACATATTCTCCATCTTTAAAAGGATCATGTTTAAAACTTGTAAAAGTCCTGTGATGCATTATTCTTTTCTTAAAGGTAACATAAATGCTGTACAGGTAACAGGATATGGGTAAATTAAGACACACTTCTTAGTCACACTCTGCTGCTGTTTCCTCATTGTTAGCTAGTGTTCCATGTGTATTACACCAGTGTCTTCTCAAGACTTCAGGTAACTTTAGATTGACATAGCTTACCTTGCCTACCTCTGAGTCTTGCAATGAGATTCTTGTAGCTTTAACATGATTATCCCCTAAAGATGTATGCCCCTTTCCCCTTTCATCCTCCTTTAAGACTTCTGTCTCTGCAGATCCTTCTGAGGTTTACATGCTGACTTGAACACCTGGATCCTTGTCCCTCCTGGGAGCATTCACTTCCTTGAGTCCTTGTTCTCTGCAGAGAAATTTCAGAAAAATGGCTCTAACCAGGGAACAAATGCTCCTTCATTTTTCTTGAGCCTGTTACAAGCTGAACACAGGCACCCGTTAACGCTGAGTCTATTCCTAGGCAGAGGCACTAGTAGCATTCCCTCCTCCCTTAACCTATAGAGTGTCAGCTTAGAACCTAGTAAAAGGTTATCATAACACATAAAGATAAAAGCAGTTCTGAAAAACAAACAAAAATATATATCTGCTTCCCATACAAAATTTTAAATATCATCATCATCATGCAAACCTAAAGCTTGCCCCTACTTGCAGCACCAGTATGTTGGTTTGGGGCATAAGCAGTTGCTATGGGGCCTGATCCAACTACCACATAAGTCAGTAGGAGCCTTTAAATTCACTTCAATGGAAGTGAAACCTCAGCAGTTGGTTATTTTGTGAACATTGACATTATATGCTATAAAAATGACACTTTAGTTTTCGATATAAAACCAAGCAATGTCGGTGACAGACTGATTCTTGAACAGGGTCCCTCAGTGCTACCGTATTGAAAATAGTAAGTATAATTCACTGCAAATCTGTTTGTTATTCCTCATGTAAAAATAGATCAGTCCAGCCAATGGGATTAACCACTTCATTATTCCTTGGCTGGTTTCTTTACTGTTGTTGTTTTTAAATAGTTTTCCTGTTCTGTTGTTACAGATGAATTCTGGTAAATATTTATTCTTACACTTGCAATAAACAGTTTCCTTTCCTGGTGAGGCACCGAACAGCTCCAGATGTGCAGAGCTGAACCTTTTCAAAAACAAAGGAGGCCCCAAAGTGTAGCCACAAAACAGACAGGGGACAAAAGGCTTGATGAATCTTTAAGAAGTTGCTGCATGTGGCTTTGCTGAATACAGCCATCTCGGGTCTTAGGGATGTTTGATTTGGCCACAGCTGAAAAGAAAGGAAAAGGGTAATATCTTGCCTCTCAAAAAGTCTTGATTTAGTTTGACTGCATTTCTCCTTACACCTACTAAGATCAGACTCCCTGATCTGAAACTGCCACAATTCATACCCAGGTTTTTCTCTGTCCTTTAGAGGGGTAATTGGAACAGGACATGAGTGTTGTTGGTGCCAGGAGCTCTCCCTGGTCTCTGACATCAGGACAACCTGCTGAACTGAGCAGGAGGAACCATGGGTGCGGGGCAGGAGCTGTGAGCATCCTGGGACAGGCAGGGCAGGGGCTGTGACCATCCTGGGACACACAGAGCAGGAAACTAGCATCACCCTTGGGGTGCTGACACCAGCTTTTTGCACAGTAGCCCTGGGTATGTGCAGCCAGTGTGCACACACCAAATCCCTACATGAAGTGACTCTTCTCATTGTGACTCTCTACCAGGTCAGATGCCCTAGACTGCTTCACCCTCCCTCCTCTCCCCATTTAGTGCTGTTGATCTGAGGTCCTGCCTCCTCTCCTGGCTGGGGCCATTCCTTCCTATTACAAATCTGATCCCTTCAGCAATCCCACTGGGGCAGTGGTTACCCAAGCAAGTCATCCTTCACAGTATCTAACCAGGTGCTGGTGACACAGCATGTGAACAAGTGCAGTATCACTAAAGTACTCACAACTTCATTTTCATCATCTCTCCTGGCTTCTGCTATCTTGACAATGTGCCTGGGCTTCTCAAAGGGGAAGCAACCAGCATCCCACCAGAGAAAAGTATGCTGTTACATGCACCCAACCCTGAGAAGATTCAGGCTGAAATTGTATTTAACTCACTGAAGAAGCTAAATTTTAACTTTTGCCTTTTTGTGACAAATGAGTGGCACATTGCCCATTTGTGGCCAGAACAGAATTCCAGGGCCTTTTGAGTGCCTTGAACATAACTACCAGTATGACTGGAGTAGCAACAGATCAGGACTGGCATCAGCTTCTGGAGGTCAGGCCCAAGATGTAGCCACCTGCCCCCTCCAGACCTGCCTGAGCAGGATTGGCCTCACTCCACTGACCTGAATGTGGTCTTAATCCCTCATGAGTGTTCTCTGCAAAATACAGGGACCTGTGGAGGCAACCCACAGAGAGATGTAAAGAAGTGTTTGTTCTTGACATGACTGAGTATATTAATGAGAAGAAAACCAAATATTTCCCTGCCTTCATTATTAATGCAGAAACCTAATTTTTTGCCTAAAAAGGGGAGCAAGGTCAGTGCCTTCTCTTAGTGGTATTTCTCCATGTTTCCTGATGCCTTGAAAACCAGCAAAAGCCAGGTGGAGTCACACACACACACACACACATATGCACAGCCCTTCTAGGCAAATATTAGACAACTGTTTGTTATATGAACAAAGTGGCTCACAGATGACCATCTAAACATACCTAAGTTACTGTTTCCTAGTGCACATACACATTGAAGCAGGAAACAGACTTTCAGAACATGAAAGCAAGATTTGCTTGCTTATCTCATTGTATTCTAATGTGATTGGAGATAAAGAAAAAACAACTATGGGCTTTGTTATCTTAATTATTCTGTACAGCCAATATAGAGGATTGCACTGCATGATTAAACATAACTCTTATTGGCTTGAGAATTATTAACATAATTACAGAAATTACATAAAATTCAGGAAATATTTTCCCTAACAGTCTATCCTGATTCAGGTCAGCTTTGTTCAGACCTATGTCCATAATGGGATAAGAAGAGATCCACAGATAATATTCACCTGGTATTCAGGTGCTTCCTGCCAGTGCTGCACATATTTTCCGCGTGTTTCTATCTCTTAGCTGGGGGTTTGGGAACTGATCTGTCTACATAAATAATTGTATTTTATGATACACAGTGAAATTAGGGTTCAGTGCAAAGCATGTGGGAGTCCTTCTACAAGTCTGGATTTGTCCTATGTACTTACTCCCTCTAATGCTTTTTAGAGAAGCTAGCAATGAAATACTATGATACTCACTGAATAACTGGGGTTTAGGAGGAGAACAGTTTGTGTCTTGTCAGACTAGACTGTGTTAAGATATTTTTTCTGCAGGTAATGAGAGTTGCAGTCTTTCAATTATTAGTTACAAATCAGCTAGAGCTTAATGGAGGAAGATGGGTGACAGGTGGAGAAAAACTGAAAAAAAGCTGGATGAATATTTGTTTTTTAAAAATGTGATAAAATTCAAATTGATCTGAGATCTTCAAAGGAAAGATTAAATTCTGCCAGCTCGAGTCCTAGAAATAATCCCACTGTAAATGAACCAAACTAGTCACATGAGCCAAATTTTACTTGCAGATTCTTTCCTGAGTTGTGTTCCCACCCTTCCAGTATTTTTCTTTTTAAATATTATTTCCACTAAAAAGGCTAAAACATATTTGACTTTTCTGGTTACACGTACGTGATGGTGTGATGCATTTTGATGATGTTTTTTCAATATTCATGACAGACAGTCCCACCCTGTAGGCTGTAACTCCCTTTGATTTCAGGTGAGATTTTTGCCTAATGATCAGGCCCTGGAGTGTTTGGCTAGTCTGTTGCAACATAATCAGCTAAGAAAAATCTGAATTGATAAAAAGTAGGAATAATGGCACAGACTGCTGGCATAGCAAATACATTTCAGGCTGTATGTGTAAGAAGAATCATTCCCTCCAAAAAATTAAATAGAAAGGCAACTGATGTGTATGCTACTGTGTAATCCAGTAACAATAAAAGACTCAAGTATGGATTCAGACAATGTTGTCAAATGTCAAAACAGTCCAGCAACTGTTTCAAGTTTCTCAGAGAAAGGTGATGAGAGAAAGTAAATTCCCAACGTTCTGTAGGACTGAGTCCTCAAAGAGTTTGTGTCCATGCAGGAAGTCCTACAAATTTAGCACAGAGATTTGAAATCAGCTCCCTGTATCTGGACATCTTCCTCCCATCATCTGCAACTACCTAAAGGCATTCCAGTGATTTCAGGTAGATGCCACACAGGCTTAAGGATAGGCTGACCAGTAGGGAGACCACTGTAGCAGTGGTTCACAGATGATGGACCACTTATAATACTCAGAGTTATAGACCAGGTGATCCAAAACTGGCCCACAGAACTTTATGAAGCAACTATTTAATAGTTCTAAGATTTGATAAGAAAGGCACACCACGGTATGAAAGAATTTTGTAAGATGCCATTAACTCATCCAAGCAGCTGAAGTTCCTGTTGTGAGCAAAGCATCCTCTAGCTGACTCTTTAAACTTAGCTAGCATGAACTAGCAAGAGTCATCCCAATACATACACTGCATCTCTTAAGTCTGAGCAAGGTCTCTCAGCAAAGCCATTTTGGATGGCTTCTAAATTCAAGTCAAAGACCTAGAGAAGTCTTCCGAGGGAATAGCAGCAAGTAATTTTAATGAAGCCAGATAGCTTCCCTTCTCTCATAGAAATCTTACACAGCATCAGAGAACAGTTCTTACTTTTTTAATAAAATGTTTTCTGTCCAAATGCTGGACAAAAAGTATCCAGTCTCTTAAGCTGTTTTAAGGTGGCTTTTTAGCCACCAAAGCTCCTGGTGTTTCTTTAGAGCATTTTCATTTTCCAAACAGCATAAATGATGTCACTTATTGATTGCCAAACCTATTTCATAATTTCAATAAACTCTAGGGGACTGATTAAATCTGAAATACTTTGGCCTATTTTAAAAGAGGTCTAATCATGTTTTTAAGTCAGCCTTGGAACACATGATTCTTTATTAACCTAATAAGCCTCCATTATCCCATTCCCAAAGTTCTATTCAAGCCCTGTATTTAGTGTAAAGTACCGTGCACTGGTTAATTAGAGCATATTATCTTGGATGAAAATGCTGAATCTTATTCTGCAGAGTCAGTGCTTGGAGAATTTGTTAATACGCTGCATGTACCCAGATTGGTTCTTATCTGAGCCTTGGCATGTGTTAGCAGTGCAATTACCTACTTGCAATTGCTGCCTGCTACTTGGCAAAGGAGAATGCTGAACAGAGGGTTATTTCTCTAAAGATAGAAAGTGACTCATTTTGATTACTCAGTCGTGTCCTCTCCTACTTATGCATGCACAATGGGAAAGTCTGATGGTACCAGAGAAAAGAGAAACAGCATGTGTTCGAGTCACTTCTCTTATTCACCATTTAGTTGTAGCAAAACTAAATTATAACAAGAGCAAGTAATAAGACATTTCACCTTTGCACATTTAGGAGGCATATATGAATTTAAAGGGAAATTACAAGTTAAATATGGTGAGAAGTAAAGGATGTAGATAACTGAATTTCACTTTTGTTTGCCACAGTTTCCAGCCAGTTTGTCTTTCTGGTCTTTGTCTTTCTGTTAGTGTCGCAAAAAGGAGAAGTGTTTTTCTCCAAATAGCAACCTGATTTAAATTTGTGTAATACATTTTAAATTAAAAGTGCATTTATAAAATACACTTTTCCTAATCTAGTCTAGGAAGATAGACTAGATAATGTATGTGGGTTAACATTTGTAAAGCCTCCTACTGGCTTGGTAGCCCCACATGGGCTGAAAAGCTTTGGACAGAAAGAAGAATTAAGACACTTTTCAGTAAAATAACAATCAGAAAAGTGTAATACTTTCTTAATTCAGTTGAAAATAGTCATCCTTTAGGGAACAAAAATTGTTGACTAACAAATTGTCCATATCATTACACTTTTCATTAAACAAAACCTCTGATCACATTGTTTCAAAGAGACTTTAAATTTACATGACTGTAATTTCTTTTTAGTGTTCTTTCTTTATCTTAAAGACAATTGTCAGAGGAAAAGTATAACAGTTCTCTGCAAATGAGTACATTAAAACATGTTTTCAATAAAAAGGATGCATAAAATCCTGACCAAATGGATACATTTGAACCTTTCAAAATGAAAGTAACTTCAATAATTTTTTTTTCCACAAAATGATTTCCCCATTTTTCAGCCATCTCTAATTATAACAATAACTTGCAGGTGTTTCCTGTTAAGTTGGTAATAACTGTGTCCTGGGATAATAAAACTCTTGGGTTTGGCCCATTTATCATATTTAAATCATAACTTAAAGGTGCATCCTGTTTACGAGGTAATAATTATATATGGGACTAAACAAACTACTCTGGAGCCAGTCTAGTCTATTGTGTTATGTCCAACTGGAGTGTGGGCTTGAAGAAGCCTTAGATGGATAATGACATAGGTAGTAAAAGTTGACCTCTTCGTCTGCACAAAAAGTGCAAAAAGAAATGAAAATAAAGCAGAAGAAATTGATGTTCTGCCTATATTAGGAAGTGAACTTTGAAAAACCAAACAGCTTTTAAAGTGAATGATCAAATGATCTTAAAGACTTCAGCTGATGGCCAGGAGACTCAGTCAAAACACACCTCATACAAATTTTTTTAGGTTGGATGTCAGCACAGGATGTAAATGTGCAGATGTGCACCGCCTGTTTTGTCTTCCATGTCCATCCAGCAGGTCTTGTGCCCCTCTTTGAACATGGTCCCTGGCTGTGAGGCACAAATGCAATAGCCCCCTTTGAAGACCACTGAACTCAGACTCCCATATTCCTCCTTGCTCTCTGTCATGGATCAGATTTCAAAATATGCCCTTTTTTGTCAGGAATGCAAACCTACAAGATTTTTTTAAAAAAACAACTCTGGGGAAGGAGATTAGCTATGGAACTTGCAACTCCTCTGGCAGACAATGGCATTACAATGAGATTCGTTTTTTCATGCAAAGCTCTCTACCTTGCCCCCAATCCCTTACAGTGATGTGGGCCTGAATTTCTGGCTCCTTCCCCAATGCCAGCTCCCTTTGGCCGGCTGGTGCTTTCCACCTCAGTTGCTTAACAGTCTGCAGAACCTTCTGCAGTGGCACAACAGTCATTCCTTTGTCAAGGTCAGGACTTAGGGGGCTGGGGAATTTCACTTATCCTGTGTACGTAGGAAAGTAACAACTTCAGCATGAAGCACAGACAGAGATACTAGCATTCAAAAAAAAATACTAGAAAAATAAACTCTAGAAGAAACCAGTGCATTCTCTTGCATTCTAGCTTTGCTTCAGTGTTTCACTGTTATTTCTTAAGAGTAAAATAAGCCCCAAACTTTTTTCTTTTTTTTTTTTTTTTTTTTGCTACATACTGCACAGTATGAGTAATTCAAGAAGAGAATAAAGGCTGGCATTGTATAGCACACTTTCTCATGCACACAGAAACCTCCTTCCAGCTTACTGAAGGAATCAAAGGGTGGAGGGAGTGTCTCCAGCGTTTCATGTAAATGACGTCTTTTTTTCTCCAATTTTAATGCCACCATAAACTCAGTGTGATGAAGCATTGATGAATAATGAGCCCATGACACATCGTACTTTCAGAAAAGCTCTTATATTTGGCATACACCAGGCTCCATTTGTGTCAATTTTTTTTCCCCTACTCAGATAGGGACTTGTAAGCACTTTTACCATAACTAAGAAATGCTGGTTTATTTTCACTCCTTGGGGAAGCCACACAGAGCATCTGCACAGCTCGCATCTGTTGCCTTCTCTCTTTAAGATGCTGTGAGGTAGTGAAGTGAGCTCTTGCTATCTGAGCAGGCGTTGTGCACTTGCAGAAGTTGCTGCCCTGCCAGACCAGCGGCCACCCTCCACTGGGAGCAGATTCATCACTTGTACTTCACCTCACCGAGCATGTAACTGTCAGCTTCCCTGTAGCAGAGTCATGATGGCACTGAGAAGAGAAATCAACACACCCTTGTGAAAAAAATGCAGCTTCTTATTTGTCAAATTACTTGGAGAAAGTTGGGGATTTTACTTGTATTTTATTGAGATAATTGCTCTTTTTCAGTATAGCATTGTCTTGAAGTTCTTGATAACAACTGAAACTGTAACTTCTGCATTTAAAACAGTCTAGGAAAGAAGCAGCAGATAAGTCATAAGTCACCAAGCATGACCTGGCTGTCTGAGGGGGACAGGGGGCTCCTCTGTCATATGGGAAATTAAAAGCCCTGGTTGTGATTCTCCTGTGACAGAGGTGTTTCTGCCAGTCCTACTGCTGCAGCAAGGTCTGCTGTTTAATGTGATTTTACCTCTTCAAGACAAAAGGGGAGATCAGACATGGTCTCCTGGCATAGAAGTGCTGAAGACCTTGATCTTAACTTCTGGTCTGACTGCCTAAGAATTTGTGTTCAGCTAGTGATACAGATTTCACCAGTTGAGGACACCCTGAATGGGGAGGCAGAAGAAAACCTAACAGTGTTAGAGGCATAGTATGGGCAAGATGTTTTCACAGAAAAGGAGGAGTCTAGGCACAGTCAGCAGTTTTCAAGTTTAGAAGAAAAGCCCATCATATAGATGAAAAGGCCACCTGCCTGCTTTCTTCAGTGTAGAAGTACTAGCAGCATAAAGTTTTGTCTTATAAAAATCACTTATAGTATCTAGCCCAGTGTACAAAGATTTCTTTCATTTCTTATTTGCCTTTATCACTTTGCTTATGTTGAACTCTGGTACAATAATTTTTTTTAACCTGTTTTTTTCCCATAAATGTTTATAAGTTTTCAAATATTAAAAAGGACATCTCCCTGCTCTCCAGAAAGACCCTTAATTTCTATAATTGAAGCTTTTAACACGACTTAAGGGAACATAAGGAAACTACTTGAATCTCCATTGCTTTGAAAATATCGATTTAATATCAGACCACTTCTTCCCCATGATTGGGAAGAATTTCATAATTCTTTCCACGAGGCTGTCTAAGCTGAAAGAGGTGACATCAGATATCCAGGCTGTCAAGAAGATCATAAAACCTGGGTATTGCTGACAAACCATGGGCGTTCCCTTCATTTCCAAAGTTATCAGCAACCCATGATGTAGGACTACACATGACACCAGTGCAAATGAATGCCATTTCTCAATTACATTGTGTTTAATTCCCTGGGTGACAATTTCTCCGTGGGCAAGATAAGCTCTGGCTATGTAGCCTACGTTTCACAGTGCTCATGCTGGAAGCCAGTAGGCCATGCTCTGGTTGGGGTTTTCAGGTCACACGCAATTCAGAAAACAGGATGAATCAACCCACTTGATCTCCTAGAAAAAGCCATTACCAGCAATTTTCTCCATTCCTAACAAAGCTCCAGTAGGTAAATGAGCCACTTTTTGATGTCAGAACAGTCTCTTTTTTTCCATTTTTCTTCAGGCAGGATTTGAATTCAGAAACAAAATGAGTTCTTTGAAATTGGCTTTTCCTGGCAAAAATGTAGCAGTGCTACAGAAATCATGTTGTTTGAAATTAATTCCCCTGGGAATTAATTTCCTCTGGCAGAAATAACTGTTCCTATAACGTTTATCAGTCTTTTCATGCCAATAATTTATATTTAAGAATTTATGTAAAGCTGAGGTTGTGTCTGAGGGTAATTATTTGCTTCAAGAAACAGATAAAGCTAAAAGCATGCTGATAATCTGCTTCTAATCTTTCTGTACCAACCTCCTTTGGCCCCATACAAATCTTCTGGTCAATGATAAATTCGGTAGCTCTGTTTTCAGCATTGGCTCAAACTCAGCTGATCTGAATGCTCTTTTTACAATAAAAACAAAACCAAAACAACTCCTCCTTTACAAAATACATGGTCACTATTCACTCCAGGCTGCAACTGGCTAGGCTGCAAAAGGGTTAAATCCCAGTCTTGCACGATCGCATTGAGTGCTCTCATTTTATTTGCGTCCTTGATTTTATGTCAGACACATGCCTGTGTTGAAACTACAATACAGTCAGTGTCTGGATCTCTGACAAAGATTAGGCTTTCATCCCTGTTATTTGTGTTCCTTCTCAGAGTTTTGTAATGTTTTTTAGCACAGAAAAATAACAGTCGTGGCTTGGGAGTGTTTCAGAATGACCCAGCACTTACCATCATGCAGCCTTTTGAGGGATATTTTGGGATCCAGGTTCTGGCTCTTTCTCCACGGGGATCTATGTCTTTTCAGGCAGGTTTCCAGTGACTGGCACAGGAAATATAATAAGCTGTAATAATAATGAGCAAAATTCTACATTCACCCCAGAGATCATAGCTTGATACTTTCAGAAAAGCAGTAATCGAGTAATCGAGCATTCATTTGATCACACCAGCCAGAGCATGTAAGATTTCAGCTCAGCATGGTGACAGGACAGTGACACCATTCCATGTCACCTGCAAAGATCTGACAGAGGAGTTGTCTTTATTCACCAGAGGCCTTAAGCTTTGTCTGGATCTGAACAGACTAAAGCTGTTACTTCTTTTTTTTTCTTAAAACCTTTTTCGCAAGGAGCTCCTCCCAGAAGTCTCTTTGAGTCTTAGAGAGCATGCAGAGAGATTTATATCTCCTCCTGTGTGCCACCCCTGTAGCACCACTTGTTCTAAACAACTTAAATAAGGGGAACCTTTGACTTCTTTTTGACATGTGGTATGTTAGCACTAGACATGGAAGTAATATTTTTTCCATCTCTGAGTAACCTTTTCTTCAGTCTTTAGCCATCATCCTCAGCTAGACATTTTACATGTTTTTTTCTTATAAAAGCATATATTAAAAGTCATCATTTGCCAATGGCTACCTAACATCACACTCAGCTTCACACACAATCTACTTTTCCTCATATTAGTGGTTTGGCAAGGAAACACATCAGATGGTTGATAAGGGATCATTTTATAAGGATGGCAGAAGTAGCCTCAGAAGTTACCGTTAGGTCTTTGGTTTACAGTGTAAGTTTAAAATTCTCCCAGAAGATTAAGGAATTCTCACACAGAGTGAACTTGCCATTGTCATTTGCATGAGGATTTGAAGATGAATTAGTAACTGTCTGATCCAAAGTCCACTGAAGCTAGTAAATGCTGTAAAAAATCAAAGACAATAAAGATATAAAAAAGTATTGAAAACCAAGATATTATTATCTTTTGTTTTCATAAAACAGTTCAATCAACTCTTTCACTTATGCTACAGCATACAAATAAACATACCATGATACATTGTTCTGTCTTTGCAAAAACAGTTTAACAGAATAACATCAAATCATCAGTATCAATCAATCCATTAATTTCAACTGAGTTATGTAAGGAATTAATTTTGTACTTAGATTTAGTAATCTGAGACTGCAAAACAGTACCCTGTTACTAAATCACAGCTGCAGAGGGAGAGACTGTACTTATGATGGCTAAAGAAATAGCAACTTTCTACTGTCCAATGTATTATGAACTTACACTGCCTGTACACAAGCTGTAAGGTACTCTGACAGCAATTACATGTGCAACTCAGACAAGATTATCAGGCAGCTACCAGCACACAAGCGCAAGTGGTACTTAATCAACAGGAGGTACAGTAGCATGCGCACACACACACAAGCACGCTCTCCTCTTCTTCCCCCATGTCTGAATCCATTTTTTCTGTCCAGAAATCTTGCTCAGATGAAAAAAAAAAAAAAAATTAAAAATCAAAACCAATTGGTCATTTGTCTGGGATAAGATTATAAGTCTTACAGCCAAGTCAGAGCTACCTCTCCAGTGCATACAAGGACATCTACAAACACCAGAGAAGTCTAGCCACACATTTGCAAATCACCGATGCAGTACATGCACAGGGTAAAGTCACTGCATAAGTCACTCATGCTTACATCTCTCTAGGAAATCACAGTGAGAGATATGGGAGTCCTGTCCTCAACCCGATCCAAAACAGCTTGATTTTAGCTCTCCTCCAAAGCCTAATAAATAGATGGTCTTTGTCTGATGCCCGGGAGGGCAAATATAAGTTAATAAAAACTTGAGTCCACATAGATAACATATAATTGTAACTGTTTTTTCAGTAATGGTCTTCCAGGATATCTCATTATTCTCTTTGAACAGGCTTTGAATTCCACTTTTTCAGCTTTAGATAAAAGTGAACCAGTTTTGTAGCGTTAGCAAACTAAGTTAGATTGAATAGTTACAATTAATAGGTACTTTTCTCTTTAACCTTGAAACCAGCAGTCAGGCAGTTTTCTTTCTCCAGTTGTCTTTCTCCATTTTCCTCCCTCAGCCACTTGCTTCTGGTTTGTCCCTGAATGACTCATTATACCAGTCTTTGACCATACTACATTTCCTTGATTTCTAATTCATGGGTACTCTAGAACATCAGCCCTCACATCACAGTATTTTCAGTATTTAAGTGTATTTGTAATCAGGATGAAGTAAAAATGTTTCTATTGGTGGTGACACAATCAGTTGTACTGCCTGTACTTTTCTTGATCGTATTCAGAATCTAATTTAATAGCCATTAGTGAAACTACTCTGTTGTGGAGTCTGAATCGTAACAATCTCCATTTGCCTGCTGAAGGCAGAAACACCCACTTGCTATCTTGTTTTTGCCCCAGTGGCTTATATGCAGCAGATGCAATCTCTGAGTTCTCACACATGTTCTCCCTTACCCTCAAGCAGATATATCACCCAAAGCAAGCCTAAGTCAGCCATTCCAACCATGATGGACCTAATGGTAGTCCTGAAATTAACTTAGTCTCACATAAAACTAATGAGTCTGCAAGTCCTTGGTCAATATGGCTATCCAAGAAAGCTGCAGATCATGCACTCAGCATCACCAAGCAGTCTGAAAAACACTGACCTACAACAGCAAGATACTTAAGTTTCCACTGTAGACACCTCAAATCTTTTTCTGGTGGAGGGGTTGGACCATACATCACAGCTGCACCAGACCTACTGTGCAGGCATAATACAGACAACTTAAATGAATGCACAGTCTGATGCCAGTGTTACTGGAAATAAAATAGGTGCAATGCAGACATAGGTAATATGTGCAACATTCTGGGTTATACAAGTACAGTGTATAGCTTAGTTGTGTCTTTTCATTCATATATAACATAGTTCAGACATGCTAGTCCTCTCTTGGCTTTAGAGCAAAGAGGACACACAAATGATAACAGTGGTAGAAGTTGCCACAAGAGCAATGTATGATCCAAACACTGTCTTTTGCACAGGCCCACAATGCCTCTGCTTCTTTGCAAATCTAACATATTCTTCAGAAGATGTAGGAGGAATCACAGTTCACCAGGACAACTCATATCTGGTGTAGGTGAATTGTCACATAGGAAAGTCCTGTCTGTGGCCAGAGTCCTTGGTCAAGAGCATTCTGTCAGAAAGCCGCACACCAGTCATAGACACTGAATTACCTCAGCCCAGTACCCACCTCTAAGATGCTCTTCCAGGCCATCCTTGTGCTGGAAAGCAGCAGCAGGGACTTGTGAGGCTCACGCCTAACCTGTGGCTATGTCTGCAGGGCTGCACAGGCACCACAGACTTGAGGCTGGTGGACTAACACATCATTCATCTGTGTTTCTAATCTGATAGCATGCCCATAGGGCTACCTCTGATGCACTCCAGCAATGGTCTTGCAGAAAAAGACTCAGCACTCATAAGAGAACGCTCCAAGCTGTGCTTGCCTGCCAGAGGAAGAGTGGCCACCCTTTCATGCTTGAGCCATTGTCCTTCCTCTAGCCTAGATGTCTTTGATGAAAGATAGAAAACTGATGTGGGACAGGCAGGGCAAATCCAGGCTCATGCAGCTCCAACCTATCATTCAGTAAGAGCAGGTGAGATATGTAGTCTGGCCTTTCTTAGGTGATCAGCAGAAAAAGTATGAATTGCAAGAGGTACATCTAAGGGAATTCAAAGTCTACTGAAAGGCTCAGGTGTAGGAAAGGTGAAACCAGCATGGCTTTATTCTTCTCACTATCACCATTTTTTCTTCCCCTGTACACGATTATTTACTAACTTCTATCACTTAGGGGAGAATTTGGGTCAATAGTCAGTGACCCCTGAAAGAGCTGAAATCTTGGGGCTGTTTATCAGATTTCAGTTTGGCTTCCCTTTACTCCTCTTTTTATTTTTCCTCACCAATATTTATTTGAAAAAGTGTTTTGGCAGGATTTACAATCCACAAAGCCCTACAGACTCGGAGAGAAAATAATAAATCTCAGGTGCTACTTAAGAAATTCCTCATTTCTAAACCTCAGTGGATTAAAGTTTCTGCCCTAATGATCTGTGTGAGTGCTTTTGTGTTAAACTTTGAATAACTTTATTGATTACATTCTGTATGGTACAAGTCTCTGGACCCTTATTCTTATTTTTCTTTTCTATAAAAGCTTCTATAAAGACATACAGTACTAGAATGGATTAGTGCATTAGCCCTTGCCTTTGCAGAATTACTTGCAATCCAGACAGGATTTGGATGAAGAGAGTCTTACCATGCAGGATCATGCTTCTCAGTGGAAAATATTTCCATACTGAAAAATGGAAAACAACATTTAGCACAATTCAGCCTATTTGATAGTCTTCTCTGTGCTGAGGCACAGGAATGGCTACAGAAACAGCACCACCAGTCAGCACTGAGATGCTTTGACAGAGCTGTCTCAGAATTAGGATAGTTTTCATAAAGAGCTTTCTCAGAAGAGAAAAGAAAGCACTTTGGTAAAGCTGAATGGGAGACTCCAGCTGGCATAACAGAAGTTACAGGTGAAAAATGAAGTTTATTGGCAGAATGCTTGGGTCTGACTGAAGCAGCAGCACAGTGCCCAGAATTTTCTCTTTCCGCTGACAGTGTCTCCATAACTATTTTCTTCCTGATGTCTCCCAACACAAGGCTCTTTCACATAAGCAAATAGATGAGAATGGGAATATAAGTTTTAGTTTTAAAATAACCTACAGCACCTTCACTCTGTTTTTAGAAAAGAAACAGTATTTCTGTCTAAAACCGGATTCTTCACCCTCCTTTTCTTCTCTCCCTTGTCCTTTCCACCTGTTTAGATGGTTTCACAGTGGGATAACACATTCATTCCCTCCAGACCAAGGCTCAGCTGTTAGGAATGTAAAATAAAACCAAAGTTTGTAGAGTATTTTTAGCCCAGAGAAAATAAAGCGGTTGAAAATACCATACACCCACCAGCTCCTCTGGCTTGTGGATATCTGTGCCCAGAAAGAAAGGAAACTGCAAGACCAGGTTGAACCTATTGAATTGATATTGACGCCAAGTATTCTGGAGTGACTCATCCAACAATCCCACCCTTATTTTTCTGTCTGTTTAAAGTTGCCCTCCCCAGAAGTCACATCATCTGGTCTTTCCCATCTTTGTGTCACTGGTACTTTCACTACCATATATGCACTTAGCTGGCCTCAGCCCATTACCCTCATTCCTTTTTATGAGATAATCTGTTGATGACTGACTAATCAGCAGGTTGCAGATGGGTCTCCTGTTTCCCTCTGATCTCAGAAATCTCAAAGGACTGGCCTTCTGAGAAGAGACCGTACGTAAAGGGATACAACACTAAACAGATGACACATATTTCAGATCCACCTAATGGCTGGTTCTGGCTTGCAGACTCCCCAGTTGACATTTGTTTTTAGCAAATGGCCACACAAGCTGTGGAGTTGATATTTTAAAAATGTCTTTGAAAGGGCTGACTTGCCTCCAATGTCATTTACAGCATGTATGCCCCTGACAGTAGTCCTCTGTGCTGTCAAGCTGCTCCCACTGCATGTAAAAATTACATATTCTGAAAACAAAGTTATAAACTGACAATGAAATGGGTTTAGAGAAAGGCCATCCTGTGTGAGAGAGATGGTTTAAGAGACAAAAAGAGGAGGATCTAAATTTCACTAGTATCTGTGATTAGGTTTGAGCTGTAAGTAGAGTTTATGCTTAAGTTGTAGAAAAGAAGTAATTTCTTCATTGCAACATATTGTATGCAAGAGCAACACAGGATTCTGGCAAAACTGTCCTAAAAAATATGCTGAACAGAAGTTATAAATTCTGAAATATCCTTTACACAAATTATTCAAATTTTCTGTTTCTGTCAAAGGAAAATCTGAAGATTTTTTTGTAACTGTCCCCTGTATGGAGTTGGGGGGGGTTACAGCCAGGCTCCTTTTAGAGCAGCAAAACACATCCTAGCTCAGTTTTGCAGCCTGTATACAGTGGTCATATTTTCTATGAAAAAATAAGAGCATAAGGCCCATCCTCCTGCATTTGTGCTAATGAGCTCAGCACAGTCCCCACCCATTCCATTTTATCTTTCAACACAGAGAAGTGTTTCCATACACACATATTGTCTGAGGAATATGTGTATATGTATACATATATTGGGCAACAATTGCCCCAGACAGAGCCAGCACTGTGGTAGCAATTTAACAGTACGGATGATCAGGTGCCAGGGCTTAGCCCTGTGTTTTAAGTAGAGATGCAGCCACTGAGCCTAAGGTGTGTCAAGTGCACCGGACTTGTGGCACACACCAAAATGTTGGAGCAGTGCATGCATACTAGGTCTCACAAGGACCATACTTATTATGAAGGCATCACAAACAGCTCAGACATATACTTCTGTCCAAGAAATCCTGGAAAGAAATATGGCAACTCCTTTGGGAACCATTGAACTCTTCTCCTCCATCTCCATTTAGTCAGCAGCAGCATGCTGTTACGGGTTCACTTAGTTGTAGGAGTATTCCCAACAGACCTCCTTAAAAAGCACTTTCTATTTAAGACTGAAAAGCAGCTGCTGATAATGCTGCCTTAAGCTGGCCATTTTGCTTCTGGCTTCTATATGTTCCACATTTTTCCTATCCAGCCAGCACAATAAGCATTTTAGCTTCCATGGTCTGGGATTTCCAAAAATGCTCAGCGGTGACCTAACTAATCTCACTGTAACCAACAATAAGTGTGTTTTGTTTTTCTCTTCTTTTTAGTCTTGAAAAGATGGACCATCTGCAAATAAAAGATAATCTAAAAAGTTAAGGCCAGCACACAGTTATTCCAGTAGCTGACACACTGTTACATGAATTCTGATTGTTTACAGCAAATATAATCCAAGTTTATCTTCTACAAAATCTTTACCACATTATTTCTGGAAGTTCTAGTTGTAACGGCTATGATTTGTGAGTAATTCAAAGAAACAGTTCCGTTAAGCCATTCAGTTTGTAAGGTTGAAGGAAAAATATATTCCTGAAGCTTTCGGTACTTCTGCAGGGAAGTGAGTAACATATGCCTGGAATTATCTATTAGCAATTGTTTTAACCCTCCCCATGTCTGGTAATATTGCTGCAAATATATAGAAGAAATTCCTTGGGCATTAGGCTTTTTTTCTTTTAGTAAATCTCAGGCAAATCACCCCCAGAAAGCTGACCAAATTTACACAGTCTGCATCCAGGGTGTCATTAAAGAGCCACCTAGACAACTTTGTTTCAGGACTGCTAGCCTCTCCTTAGAAATTACCAGAGCAAAAGAGAAATCACAGCAAAAGTGAAAACGTTAACATGAGACAGACCTTTAAATGGCAGAATCTCTGCTTATCGAAAGATATCTTCTCTTTTAAGAAGTGTCAGTCTAAAACACTGGCTTTCAGATCTTTTCCAATACCAATTTCCAACAAACCCAGGGAAGCAGAATCCACTGAAGACTATGCAACAGCATAGAGTCTACCAACCATAGCAGAAAACTAGAGTGAAATAATGTTAGCAAAAATCTGGCTACGGGTCCTGAGAAAGGAAAGCATAAGTTTCTTCAGGAGTGACTTTTTTTCCCAAATGGTCTTTCTGAGCAGTCTCACAAAACCTTTGTTACAGTTTCCTGTTATTTGCAGGATGGAAGAGGAATAAAAAAACATAGAATCATAGAATGGCTTGAGTTGGAAGGGATCTTTAAGATCACTGAGATCCAATCCCCCTGCCATGGGCAGGGATACCTCCCACTTCCCAGTTTGCTCAGAGCCTCATCCAGCCTGGTCTTAAACATTTCCAGAGATGAGGCGTCCACGACTTCTCTGGGCAACTTTTTCCAGTGTCTCACAACACTCGTAGTAAAGAACTTCTTCCTAATGTCTAATTTGAATCTACCCTGCTCTAGTTTAAAACCATTGCCCCTTGTCCTATCACCACATGCCTTTATAAAAAGTCCCTCTCCAGCTTTCCTGTAAGCCCCCTTCAGGTACTGGAAGGCTGCTATAAGGTGTCCCAGAGCCTTCTCTTCTCCAGACTGAACAGACCCAACTCTGTCAGCCTGTCTTCATAGGAGAGGTGTTCCAGCCCTCTGATCATCTTTGTAGCCCTCCTCTGGACCTGCTCCAACAGGTCCATGTCCTTCTTATGTTGGGGCCTCCAGACCTGGATGCAGTACTCCAGATGGGGTCTCACCAGAGCAGAGGGACAGAATTGCCCCCCTTGACCTACTGGCCATGCATCTTTTGATGCAGCCCAGGATACGTTTGGCTTCTAGGGCTGCCAGGGCACATTGCTGGCTCATGTTAAGCGCTTCATCAACCAGCACTCCCAAGTCCTTCTCTTTTTAGTCAAGGCATGAATAGCCAAATGCTACTTAAGATCTGCTTCCACTGAAATTACCGTTAAGCTCATAGTGACTCTGATAGAAGCAGACTTCAGCAGACAGCAAGTGCTTTTAAAGAGTCCATTCTTCATGCCAGAAAAACTGGAGAAGTAGTAAATTTTGTAAGTTACAACAAGAGCACTCTGGAAACTGACTGGAGCATTTTTGTTACCCAACATGAGGAGGATACACTTCATAGATGAATATGAACAGTCTCCATATATCTATTCAGCAAGATGTGTACTTAAATAGTTACTTACAGCTGCTAAAAATCTCATTTTCTAAGAGCTCTCAAAAGAAGTTTAATGGCTACTCAGCCGTGACTTGGATGTCAAAAACAGTATTTGGAGGAATCTCAGTTGTTCTCTGATGGAGAACAGATTTTTATTGACTTACCCTAGATAGATGGTTGAATCAGACAACTGCAATTGGGTTTCTGATTTCTTGGAAGTTGGGCACTTGCTTTGGTTTCCAGTAACAGCTTCTGGGTACCTGGTCCCACGTGTAAGCAGGTAAATAATTGACAGATGGTTTTCTTTATGCATCTAAGTAATAACTTTCAACATTATGTCAAGAGAGATTAGGAAGCAGGGGAAAAAATGCATTGAAGAAAGTCTGGGCTTAAACTGACGTGCTGTTGTTACCCCGCACCCCCGCCATCCCAACAGCAGCAGGCGGATTCCACAGGAGCCTAAAGGTGCTCATTATAGATGGTGTTTACAGGTATGCCATTATCGACTACTGATATAA
Organism: Actenoides lindsayi; assembly: GCA_025331215.1. Taxonomy (NCBI): domain Eukaryota; kingdom Metazoa; phylum Chordata; class Aves; order Coraciiformes; family Alcedinidae; genus Actenoides; species Actenoides lindsayi. The sequence continues at coordinate 60,212 of WTSP01023987.1, forward strand.
AATACTACTGTGGAAAACCACATTTAATAAGCTCCAGCTGCCTGTTAAATTAAAACAAAATTCCTGCAGCAAACAGTCAATTTGAAAAACAAGCAGTAGTAGGATTGAAACAAAAGAGCTGAGCATGAAAAGAGCCTTGACTGAATCAAGCTGAAGTTTGGAAAGTATATCAAATGGATGTTTTCCTAGTTTTGCTTTTATGCAGTTACTTCCTCCTGCCAGCACAAGTAGCTGCTGAGACCACAGACTATCTTCCTTTGCCTTTGTTTCTGCAAGATCACAGGCTGTACGGCAGGGCTGACTTAGAAAACTCTGCAGTTTGCAGAGCTGTAATAATGTGTTTTATTTCAAAACAGAACTTAAAACAAAAATAAAAACACAAACAGCAGGACCTGGCAGCCTCTTTCCCCTCCCACTCTGAAGATCTGGTTGTCCTGCTTCCCCTCCCAATTTTATGTTGGCTCGTGCCTCCCTAGGTGGCAAAATACAGCACAATTAACTCTTTTTTTCCTGAGGCCAAATGATAACAAGGCCTAGATGGCTTTCCTCAGCTTAACAGAAGAGCATCAACCACTAGAGCTGCAGAGCTGTACCCTGCAGCAGGCACCCATGCTTTTCCCCTCTGCTTGCACAGCACCTACCTAGCAGCCCCCATTCCATGCTAGCTCTCCTTCAATAAAACAAAATGAAAACAGTCTGCATGACCTGAATGGCTCTTAACTCTCACCTCATGGAGGAGAAATCTGGATTGAGAACCTACAGGCTGATTTTCTCATTCATTTAGGGAACACCCAAAGGGATTAGCTATTGTAGAAGAAGGCAGAGAGACCCGTGCTGGCTTTTAGTGAGTAAGTTTGGGTACCAGAAGCAGCCTAGCTCTGTACCGGATAGTCCACTGTTGTTGTTTCCTGCCTAAAGGAACCAGAACCTGCCTTCTCTCTCATTTTCTTTTCAGGAGGTCTGGCACATCTGGGGTTAGCATAAGGCCAGACTTCATTTGTTTTACAAGTTTCCATTAAGTGCTGCCCATAGATAGTGATATTTCTTAAAATCCTCTCCCATGGTAGGGTAGGATTTTTGGCCATGCACTTTCATTTCCATTATTTTCCATGGTTGCATAAAAGATTTTTGACTACAAGTGTGTTTAGTTTAGAGGGCCAATGCTGTTCAGAAAGGATGCTGAGGACTCTTCTACATCTGAGACAAAGGCTTTTTGTTATTCCCACAGACTCCATCAGAGTAACAGGCTTGCATCTTCCATAAAAGCTGACTAACAATGTTTTAGTATGGCTGTACACCATCAAATCACAGCAATGAAGACTGAATGCAATTTCCATTCTATCATCTATGAACACAGATTTTTAGTTGTTCATAACTCTCTCAATCAAATTTTACTGGATCACAAGTGCCCATTGTGTTCCTTTTCACGTATCAGGAAAACTGGCGTAGCTTACTTGTGCTTCAAAAAGCAAACAAGCAAATGCACAATTGTGCCATAGATGCCAACACAAACACTGCATGTTTATTGTAATGGTTGGACATATTGGCAATAGATTTTGAGTATACTAGTGAAATGTAAAAAGCAGATTAAGTATGCAGAAAACTGGCTGAGTAGCTTTGAAGTTGTGACAATACCCATTTTCATGAACAGTAAAAATTTCCATTATGTTTCTTGGTTTGGAGACTAGATGTTGCACACTTGGTAGAACTTGCTCATCAGTTTTTTTCTATTTTATCTGAATTACCTTTCACTTTGGGAGCACTTGTGAAGCAAAATAGAAACAAAGATCAGCCCACTCTAAAGACATTTAAGGTGGTCAGGAAGAGTATACTCTTGGAGGCGAGAGTATCCTGAGACATGAGCAGAGCTGCGTTTTTTGTTTCCACGTTTGTCTTCACCAAGGCTTAATAATACTTTCTGAAAGTATTCTAGGACTTCATAAGCTTGTTAAGTCTGTCACCTCTCAAGGTGACCCTCTCATCATCAAATCCAACCTGATGGGAATTTTAAGTATTTGCTGAGTCCGTGTAATGTGTTCCAGCTAATCATCTTTCAGAAGTTTTAACTAAAAATTTCCTATGCCATTCAGTAGTTTTACATCTTCTCCTCCCCTGGTTCCCCTGGCAGCAGGAACACAGCTGGTGTTCCCCTGCCAGCAGTGGTAGGGCACTGCTGTCAAGATTAAAAAGACTCTTTACAGACTGCATAGAGTCAAGGGAGCCACAGAATACATTTATCAACATTTTTTTTGCTGTTAGTTTTCACAGTTTGCAAATTGATAGAGATGAGGGCTTCCAAAAACTTATCCTAAACTGAGTCCCTCCAAGTTATTTCTCAGTCTTGAGTCCTGCCCTATATTTTCTTTTAGTAGTGGGGCATTTCCTTCCAGTCAAGATGGCAAAAAAGAGGTAAACTTCCAAGTACCTTTCTCTTTTTAGCATGCAGGGGAGAAAGAATGCAACTCCCCAGTGGAAGCAGAACACAACCTCCCAAATTCTCTGATCCCCTTGGCAGTATAGCTGGTTAGACTGACAGAGGCAGAAGCAACACCACCCAAACTCAAGGGTCCGTAGAACTCATGCTCCCTTGCTGGGTTTGACAACAGGATAGCTTAAAATCCCCCACATGCCACCTCCCCAGACAGCTTGGCCAAAGGGCAGGTTAGACTGAGCTAGTTCATTCCCTTCTCCTTGATCTTTCCCTTTTCCTTGATCTTCAAGGCTTCACAGGAAGCCTTTGAAGCAGTGCATGTAAGGGTAAGAGTAGCTGCCTTGGGTTTAGATCCTCACAAATTACATCCATCTTTTACCCAGCTCAAGATGGTCTCTTGAACAATAGATGCAGATAACCAAAGACTCATTAAGGCCCTTTTCTCTAAGCACCAAGTTGGAGTATTTCCAGATTTTCAAAGGCTGGACATCATTTAGCTAATCTGCATCCTCTAGAGCATCTCAGAGGCAGACATTTAGCCTGTTAGCCTTAATATTCCTTGAAGATTTCAGACATATGGCTCCTGACCATTTTTGAAATATGCTTCAGATTCAATCTACTAAAAAAAATCCAAATTATTCCTTCCTTCAAGAAAATATGTTACAATATTAGTTACCTTCCCAGGGCCATTTCATATTTCTTTGAACTTTTTTTTGTTAAAAGTAGGAGAAATAAACTGTAGAGGAACAGGGCTCCATTTGATTTCCATTCATCTGAAAGAGTATATTTCAAATGTTGCACAGCATTTTCTAAAATAAGTAATAAACTAATATTTCTTTTTGCATTTATCTTAAGAATTTACTACAAGTGCTAGGCAATAATTTGAACATGGATTAGGACATCAGCATCAGAAAAGAAATTTAAAACTCTGGGTAGGAGATTTTGAAGGACAATTATGATTTATAATCTGTGATTTATAAACTGTGATTTATAACCTGAGACTATTCTTTTATTGTGTACCTTGTTTTGCTCTGGTGTCTTCATCTTGTTCAGTCTGAATTTAATACATGCCATAAAGCCATTTGTTTATTTGCAAAATTTGCTGAAAATCTCTAAGCTAAGTGGAAACAGCATTATGTTACTTTTGGTGAGCTATGACATTAGATCTTCAGAACTCGTGTAATAGATGTACTAAACAAACTTAAAAGAGGACTTGCAAAGATATTTCCCAATTGCTTGGTTTTTTATGAGAGCTGCTCATATTAGGGGTCTTACAATATCTGTTTTATTATCTCCAGTTTCTTGTAACCACTTTCAGCTGGGATTCTATTTGAGACTTTGATCATTCGTGGAGTTTGTATGGCAGAATGAAAAGGAAATATGGCCCCTAAGAAAGAAAATGCTTCAATAACAGAAAAATCATTCTATTGGTGGAGGTGTATGGATAAAAAATCAGATCTTTCAATTCAGTTTAGATTTAGACAAAATGTGACTACCTGAAAATCATTCCCACTTGATGAGAGACCTGTGAGCAACAGGTTAATGCATCAAGTCCAGGTAATAAAAGACAAACAGCTTCAAGACTTTAAAGTATTTCCACTGTTACTGACTGCGCTGGTTTCAGCAGACAGACAGTAACACTCCCATGTATGCAACAGTGGCTTCGATAATTTTGAACAGTGTCAGTGTGGTCAAAGAGAGTGACGGCCATCTTCTGTTTTGTAATGGGGACTGCAGGGACTAGGACAGTCAACACTGGTCTGCACAAAAGTAAAGTAGTTGGCAGTTACTGGGAGGAACATTGATACTCAGAGAACAGCTCCTCAAATTCAGCTGGGCTAGATACAGGGACATTTATAGTGTTACTGGGTCTGCCAACTAAGACTTCCATCCTGCAAGTATACTGACCTCAGAGGACAGTGTTAGGGTGCTGTGTCATTGTGTAAGTCAGGACAGCCTCTTTCTTTTTTGTCACAATTTTAGATCAGCATAAGCTGACTATGAATCCCCATCTTCAGGTGCAGGGGGTTTGCTGAGTCTTTACAAGATGCTTCAGATTGTGGTGCTAGCAGTCTGGCAGCTCTTGTTGGCCCAAAGTCATTTTCAAATCATGTGTTTGGGCACTTCATTAAATATTTGGCTTCCAGATAGCAATACCATGAGCAGAGCAATCTCTGTGCCGAGTTTCAATTTTGCAGTTTCCCTGTAGTCTTTGAAACTGAACTTGCACCAGCCCACCGGTGGTGAGACTGAATTTTATCCTCTGCCTGAGCTCCCGACTGCTCACTCATTTTTTTGATCAATGAAAAAACTGTTCTTGGGACATTGTTGGGATAGAAGGACTCCTTAAAAGATTTTATAGCCTAGAGAGAGGATCACTGCAACAGAGCTCATCTATCCCTTCATCTGATCTGCACTAACTGGAGTGAGGTGGGAAGGGGGAGACAGATGCTGAGAGACCACAGTGTGTCCCTGTGCATGCTCACAAGAGAAGGGACTCCTCACAGGCCAGCTCCAGCTTCACCCAGCCCCTGGGGGACACAGGCGGGGTATCCAGCCCCTTCATAGCCGTTACGAACATGATAAATAAACCAGCAACTTGTGACATGAAATTTGTCTCTCTAAGTGATTTTGTTTGGATATATTAACACAGAGCTGGCCAGAGTGTAACCATTGCCAAGCCCTCATCCTCCCCTTCCACCATTCAGCCTCCAACAAAACTAATGTTAGTGCTGTTTTAAGTAGGATATCTTAATGCAACACACACATACACAGCATCCCTTTAGATTCTGGTTTATATCTTCAATGAGAACCTTGGCAGCTGTAAAAATATATTTTGGTCTGGTCACTAAGCTAAAGATTTTTTTTCCTCTAATTTCATACACAGTTATTAAAAGAGCCAGGACTTTTGTCAGTGACATTATACAGTTCTGTCAGCTAATCCCTCTCCTCATACACAAGTTAAAAAATTATTAATTAAAATCCATCCCAACTTGTATGATTAATGTATTTAAACAATTTGAAAATGGACATGCTTTCCATTGCTGTTTGTGATGCTTCATGACAATGAAAGAAAGTGGAATGTTAACAGGGCTAGGATGCTAACTACTTACACCTGAGCACCCCAAGTTCAGTAACCAGCTACAAGTACAAGCATCTGGAAGTGGCAAACAGATTTTTACAAGGCATTACATTGAATATATCCAGTATTAGTGGCTGGATATGTCAGTGTGTCTACATCAGCTCTTTACTTTCTGTTGAACACAGAGCTTTTCATTTACTTCCTTGCGCTCCTGAGTGAGAGTCACTGGGCACTGTTGGACAGCTGGTATCATTTGATTCCGGGGGCCGTGTCATCATTATCACTGGGAGTCCCATCCCATGGCTGCCATCTCACTAATAAGTACATAGGCCACTTCTTAAGGCTAGGTTAGGGAAGTGTGGCAAACAATTCCACCTCTGATGGTTTGCAAGTTTTAAGGGAATGCACAAATATAAAAAGTTTAAGGAATATTTGTGGTCATCCAGAGTTGCCTGCCACTTCTTCCTTAGGCCATAGACTTCCCTTTCTTCCTGAGTTCCAGCCAAATCTCTCGGTTCAGCCAGGCCAGTCATCTTCCCACTGGTTCTTATGGCACATGGGAGCAGCTGTTCCTGTGCCTTTAAGATTTCCCTCTTGAGGAATTTCCAGCATTCCAGGATTCCTTTGCCCTTCAGGCCTGCCTCCCAGGGGACTCTCAACAAGACTCCTAAACAGGTCGAAGTTTGCCCTCTGGAAGTCCAAGATAGCAGTTCTGCTAACACCCATTCTTAATTCTCCAAGAATCAAAAACTCTGTCATTTCACAATCACTATGCCCAAGATGGCCTCCAGCCTTCACATCACCCACAAGTACTTCTCTGTTCCCAAATAACAGGCCCACCAGGGAGCCTTTCCTAGTTGGCTCTTTCACCAGCTGTGTTAGGTAGGTCTCTTCTACACGTGCCAGGAACCTCCCTCACTGTTTCCTCTCTGCTGTCTTGCATTTCCAGCAGACATCTGGTAAGTTCAAGTGCTCCACAAGAACAAGGACTATGAATTGTGAGACTTCTCCCAGCTGCTTATAGAATATTTCATCTGCCACTTCATCCTTGTTGAGTGGTCTATAACAGACTTCTACCATGGTATCTACCTTGTTGGCCTCCCCCTTGTTTCCTGCCCATAAACACTCAACTTGATTGTCACCATCATCAAGCTCATGACAGTCAAAACACTCCCTAACATACAGGGTTACCCCACCACCTCTCCTTCCTGGCCAGCCCCTTCTGAAGAGTTTATAGCCATCCAACATAGCACTTCAGTTGTGCAAATCATTCCACTATGTTTCTGGGATTGCAATTATATCATAGTTTTCCAACTCCTTCCATTTGTTGCCCACGCTGCATGCATTGGAGCAGATGCACTTCAGTTGGATTATTGATCCTGTCACCTTTCTAGGGGGAGAGGTCCTAATTCCTTTGTGACCATTCTCAGGCACTTCCATGGTTTCTAACACACCAATAACCCTTGTATTTCTGCTGCTGAATCTATGTCCATCCACTATCTCCAGTGGCATCGTGCCTAGCTAGCACACCATCCAACAAACACTTGTGTGCTACTCCCACATTTATATCTCTAGCAAGTCTGAGTTTATCCCTCTCCCCCTAAAAATCTAGTTTAAAACTCTTTCAATGAGCCCTGTCAATGCCTGTGCAAAGATTCTTTTCCTCCTTTGAGACGGGTGTACCCCATCTGCTGCCAGCAGGCCTGGTGTCCTGTAAACTGACCCATGATCAAAAAAACCCCAAATCCGTCAGTGACATCAGTTTCAGAGCCAGCTATTGATCTGATGCTTCTTCCTGTTTCTTCCCTCATCATTCCCTGCAACTGGAATTATAGAGGAGAACACTACTTGAGCTCCTGATCCCTTAACCTGTTGTCCCAAGTCTGTGAAGTCTGTCTTGATTGCCCTCAGCCTTCTTATAGCAACTTCAGCGCTGCCTACACAAAAAATCAATAATGGATAATAATCTGCGGGCTGTACCAGAGTATGAAGTTTTCTCTTCACATCTTTAACCCTTTCCCCAGGGATGCAGGAGACTGGGTCTGGTCTGTATATTGGACTTTCTGTTCCCCTCAGGAAAGAGTCTCCTATGACAGTGACTCATCTTTTTTTCTTTTTAGAAGCAGTTTTGACTTAACCTCAGTGATATCACCAAGCTAGGTGTACCATCATCCCCATCATTGTCTAGTTCCACTTGCAGAGCCTCATACCTATTGTGTAAGGACACCTGTGAACGTGGGGTAGTCATGGAGGAGACGCAACTGATGTGCCGGGCAGGAACTTGTCTCCATTCCCCACTATCCCTTAAGTCACCATGTTCAGACAGGTGAAGAGAGGATAGGTAATCCTGCATACCATATGTCTTACTGACAGGCTTGTCCCAGGAAAGGTAGGATGTTATTCTTACTCTCTCTTGGACTCCTTCCTTGATACAGAGCACTCTGGCCATGCTAGCTCCAGTCAGTGTAGCACTAGCAGCCTGACATTGTAATTAACAAAAGTATTTCTGGGGATTTAAATGGGCATTTTGTAGGCATATCAAGAACTATAAAAGGCTTTAGGCACCCAAAATAAGACTTCATCACCTCCCACTCAAGAGTTAGACCCAGCCCCTGCAGCTTTGTACGCAGGAATGTACTAATGTACACCTCTGCTTTGGGGTGTGCTCAGCGGTGCCTCTGTCTTGACAACGCTGTGCTGCTCAGTGCCTGCCTCATAGTTAAGCCCTATCATGACCAAAGATGTGGCATTTTTCTATGTGTTTCATATAAATGACTCAATTCATTCAGCAGTCTGAGCAAGCCCACTGAAAGATGCTCTGTACCAACTGCTGTGGTTAGTGTGGCTTTCCTTAAGAGCCCAGAGGGTGACAGCGGTGGCATGTCTCCTGCTTTAACAATTACTATATTCCTCCGGGTACAGGGGATCTGACTTCAGCTCCTGGGAGGGGTCAGACATATATTTCTCCCTCACAAATGTCACAATTACTAGGCTATCGTGAGAGGGTAAGGTCATTCCCAGCCTTTCTACTCTGCCTTCTCCACATGATTTCCATCAGTGAAAGATGCATTTAGCTGAAGTCAGTGGGGGCGTGATTTCTTTCCCATCTATGAGAGCAGTCACCGCTAGAGGTGCAAGTTGCCAATTCTTGGGTAAAGGAGAAAACTGACCCCTTCTTTGTGGGTCAGTTAACCACTGGGTACTTGAACAATTATGAGCTCCTGTGCAGCCATTTCTGATTAAATATGAGACCCTAATGAAGAAGAAAAGGGATTGCCCCTTGATTTCAGTTTAGTTTCAGGCTCTTAAATAAATACAGAATAAAACAAACAGAAAAAAAAAGAAGACTAATACTTTTTTAATCTGATATCAGGTGTGCAATGTCTCCATATTAAGCTGCATAATTCAGTTTCCCTTTCCTGAGTTCTTGTGGTTTGAATTACAAGATAGTAGAGGGATGGCTGGAGTTTTAAGGAAGCTTTCTTTTTTAACTCTATGTATTAAAGAAAGACCATTAATACGTCAATGTAGCATTAAGGATATGAGCATTCAAATGTCATACATTGTTTCTGTGCAATTAAATGTGTTGTGTCATAGCAGAAACATTTTCTTCCTCCTCTTGCCTCCCTGACTGACACTAGCTGTCAAGTTTAGTGTAAAATAACCTACAAGTTTAGTGTAAAAGAACTTGTATCTACTAGCAGCAGAAAATGAATAGCTGAATCAAGGTCTACAAATATTGTCACTATTTTCATTGGGTACTTCTGAGTAATCTGAATAATCAGCACTGAAGTGAACAAGGTTTCTTGATATGCCAGTGCAGGAATGTGTGGGAATGTTGTGGTATTGGCTACAGAAAGGATGGCTATTCTGCAGCTTGGGATAGCTAGTCTAGTAGACAGCTGGAGGCTGTAGGTCAACATTTAGTTCTGTTTGTTGTTCAACAGAAAAGACAAATGTTGTCTCTTCCACTAGTATTTTTTCCTTTTAATGTCTAGTCGTTTGGTAACACAAAAAAAGAAAGTACTGTTCAGAACAGTATCTTTACAAACAAGAGATAAAGGAAATGCCAAGCCAAGATGCTTTAATGATGCCGACATCTTCAGATCAGAAAGACAGGGCTAGGCCAGAGGCAAGAAAATCTGTCTCGTCTTTCCACCACATGACATTCAGAGAAATAAATGATTCTGGGCATTTTAATGTCATAAGGTTTTTAGGTTTTGAGCATTTATTTCAGGATGTGCTCTCAGAAAAATTAAAAAAAAAAAAAAAAGAAAACTGAACAGTAGTCCCACAAGATGAAGCTGTCTCTAGACCCACACTAATAAGTGTACTAGTAAATCAAAATATCCTTGTACTTAGAAATAGACCTGTAGGCAGCACAGCAGTTGCAATCATTATCGCAAACTACATGTAATCATTTAAAAGCAAGAGGTGGGGTTTTGATGATATTCATTTGTTCTTAGTGGGCTTACCTGAAATCAAATTGATCCCAAGTAAACTGTCTGAAGTACAAATGCTGAAGAATGGTGTGCCAGATTGCTCATTCTGACAAGGACTTTGGTGTTACAATGAGTTCTTAATATTCAGCATGTAAGGATCCTCTGAAATTTGTAAATGAACATACATTGCCCTCCAAAAATTTCAACCCCTTATTTGCCTTGGGCTAGATACCAAAATCATATCTACAGTGTTTCCCACTAGTGTGTGTGCACACATGTGCACTAGAAATGTCTTCTCATTTTGTGGCTGTAGGGTGGAAGTCATTTGAACTTCCTTTTAACTGAAGATGAAGCTCAAAGTTATGAATATGGGTAAATTTATCAGTCAGTCCTGTTACAAGTGAAGTCTGAGGGATGCCTGTTTCTCAGTTTCCTGGAGCTGGGTCAGACACTCTGATGTTTTTGCTCTATACCTAGCCTGTGGACCTTCTCATGTAAGTACTGAAGGGCCCTCGCCACCAGCAGCACAGAGTTTAACCTTGGTTTTCCAGGTTTAGTCTCAGCACTGTGGAATGGCACATACAAGAAATGAGATCAGTCATGCACTAGAACAGATTTTATGCATTGCTTTGTGGTTCATCTACAGATACCTGACTTTCTGACATTGCTCATAGTTTGGCCTGATTTGAGAAGACGGGTAGCTGTGGTAGTGACCTCTTTCGCATGGGCTAGAGGATGGCACATCCATTTTGATTTTTGTAATCACTTAATTTAGTATTAAAAACCACACAGCATATGACTGTGGAGTATAGCAGGAAGCAAGCATAGAGCATTCAATTGCATGAGACAACGTGGGCCCTGTTAAAAATATGAAGAAGCTGCATCAAAATAAAAATTCACCCACCAATCCTCTGAACACCAAGATTCTGTTGCAGTGCAGACAGGCAGGTAAGGTGTAGGGTTCAGGGGATCTGGTTAGTGGGCTCTCATCTCTTGTATGCTTTGTGGGATTGCAGGGGAGAGGGTAGATTATATAGGTGAGCTTTGTAAAGAACTCTGACACTTCAGATTAGCCTCCACATGGGATTTATTTTTTATAAATGCCATAAACAATTCCTGTTTATCATCACAGAAAATGCTAATGACATCAGATGTGCAGTTTTTTAGATATATCGGCTGGGAATGCTGGTCTCCACAGCCAGTTCCCTTGCTCAAAATGGACCTGGGACTTGTGATACTTAATGACAATGACAGTGGCACTTTTTGGTGGTTTTCTCAATAAATGCCTCCTCTGGCTTAAGTTCTTAGGCTGCAAGCAAAAGTAACAAGGCAGCTCTTTTAGTGTGTAGCATCTTTGTTCTAGTGAGGTTCTAGGCTGGAACCTACAGGAAACATGATTAATTAGGTACTTGATCCAAATGAGCAGAAAGCACAATAACAAAAGTACAGGAATAAAGAAAAGCATCAGGCATACACCACTGACCTGTAGTGGCTGTGACAGAACTTCCAGTAGTTCACATCACTGTATAAAGGGTAGATCTTGTGGGAAAGAGAAAGCGGCATTCTGTGTTACAGATCAACATAAACCTGTAACTCTTCCTGCCACCTTTCTGGAGAGGCACAGCCAACTGTTTGCACCACTTGTACCCAGCCCAACATGCTATGCCAAATGCCAGCCAATAGTAAAGTCAAGTGATACTGTTGAAAAACTACAAGGAGCCCATTGTCCCGTTGGCTACATCCCCTTCAGCAACTGAGCAGGCTCTTAAATGTCTAGGAGTCATTAGCAGAGTAAACCCAGGCAGGACAGATTCACAGCAGGTGGTGCCACCTGTGGTTGCCTAATCCTACCCCAAGCAGACATCCACTACCCAGTTGTAGAGGCCATCAGGCACTGCAAGACGTTGAGTCAGAGCCATGAGATAAGCAAGTTGGAGCCCTGGCTCAAAGCAGAGTTTACACTCAAAGCAGAGTGGTGACTCTCTGACAGTTGTATTAATGTCAGGGTAAAATAGATGTGAAGATCCCATCCTATTAGTTCTTCTCTTTCGGGGAAATACAGTTGATATGCTTGCTGGCAGTCTGGTTAGCTAGCAAGTAGCTGAAGTTTGTTTGTATAGATGTGATACACAGTTATGCTCATTCCCTACTGCAACAGACTCCATTCCAGCTTCCATACATAGACTGAGCATGGAAGGAGGTTTCCTTTGAGAAAGTTCACACTGCAAACTATCCAGTGGCACTGGATAGAAGTACCTTCAAGAGGAAGCACTTTTTCGCAGCGTTATCTCCATGTGTACCCAGTTCAAACTAACTCTCTAATAGCTTCCTGCATTGTCACCTGATCACTGAAAAATATGCAATAGGGCCCAGTTGCCAAACATTTTGGGCAGCACTACACTCCTTCGGTGAATCATATGATTAGGAATTAATGGAACAGATGTTCTTATTTAGCAGCTGGTGAGAATCGTTAGGAGTCTGGACATCAGCATCTCAGATAATGAGGCTCCTAAATGGTGCTACAGATTCTCCAGGTACTGGTAGGTGCATTGATTCATGCATGCCAAGATAAGAAAAGGGGTAGTGTTAAATAACTGTCAATAAGTTTATATAGATGTTTAATGAGCACAGTAGAAGAATCCTGCTGGAGGTACTGAGGAGTCTGCATAGTGTCTATTAGCAGTTGTCCCTCTCATTCAGCAGTATCCAACATAGTTAGGTTTGTGTACAGCTCTGAAGGCTCAACAAAAGATAAATGGGAAACAAGCTATTCTCATGACTTCACTTTACAGAAGTATCCTCTTCCACTGGGAAAAATTTGGATAAGCTTGAAAACCACTGCTCTCACCCAGGAGAAAACAGAAGAGTTTAGATGGGTGAGAAAGAGTTTTTCCACCCTGCCAAGTTTTTTCAAGCTTCCACAAATTTCCCTCAGTCATGTTGAGTTGAAATTGAGACCTTTTGAAATGTTGCACGTCAAGAAAGAAAGCCAGACCCCCAGAATAATCATCAGGTCTGAAATTAAGGCTGTCAGCTGGGACATGGGAGGCCCAATTCAGCTCCCCGTGTTCCTACACCACTTGGGAATCAAGGTTCCCCAGTAGTTCTTGGCTGGCAACCTAGAGGGGAGCTTGGTTTTTCAAAGCAATGAATACTCCCCTCACAGCTGCCCTCTAGGTTACCAGAGCCCTTGCAAACTGCCAAAAAGCTTGGGATTTGAGGGTATCTGTCTCTATCAGTGGAGCTGCAAGGAGAGGGTAGCCTTTGGACCCAATTGTCTTTAAGAATTGTAGTTATAAATGAAGTTGGCTTTTAGATCCGAATCCATCTCTGATTCCTGGAGTAGAAAAGGGCATGCTGTATCAAAAAGTCAGCAAAATGTTCTGAATGCTTGGAAACAATTTTTGTCTTTAAAACATGGCAGGTTTGGATGGATTGGTTATTCAGTAACTTTACTGCTTGCTTTTTACTTCATTATGGAAGATATTGATGGGGTCCAAGTGAGTACAGGGGTATTAGTAGAGCCAAAATTTATGTGACAGTGAGAAAAGAAAAGACAAAAAGCAGGCAGCTCACTTGTGTAATGGGATTTCAATGAGCAAAGTGAGCGTCTAAATCAGATGTGTGCGTTTCACTCTGTACGAGGACACTCACCTGCAAGAAGCATTCTCAGGGATGCAGATGTCACAGATGGGGATATGATATATTGTTTCCCAAAGGTCTGGCTCATCCTCAAGTTCAAGGCCACTGCCTATGCCTTTTAACTTCATTGTGAATGAAAGCACATGCATTCACCAGGGCCACATAAGCTCAGAAGGAGGATAGAGGAAATCCTTTGATATTCAAAGTATTCAAGAATAAATAAAATAGATTTTGTTAAATTAACAAAACTTACAAATAGAAATTAGAAGTGTCAGCTACTCTGGAGGCCTGTGGTAGTAGTAAAACCGGTATCACAAAAGAATAAAAATTAAAAAGGGCAAACTTGCTCCTCCAAGACGTTACGAAGTTGAAAGAGGCCATTAACATGAACTGCAAGAACAGACTGTGCTGCCAAACATTGTCATAATGAAACCAGTAAATACATTAATCAAAACAAGTATTTGCTTAACAAATAATCATGCAAAGTGGCTTGTTTTATTTGGGCTTTTGTTCATTGCTAATTCTCCCCCCAGTGCCCTGCCTGCCCTCTGAACACCACAAGCCAATTCAGGATTAGTGCGAGCAGAGGTGACTCTGTTGGCTTGGATAGGTTGTCCTGCCATTAGCCCTCACTTGAGCCTGGGAGGCTGGGCCAGGCCACCCACCAGTGTGAGCCATGGTGGTACCACAGGATAGGAAAACACTGGACAGCTCTAACATTGACACTTTCCATTTTCCTTCCTCTGAATCAATGAGGTATCAAAGCTGAAGCCTCAGCTACTCCAGAGCTTCATGATTTGAAGACATCGGCTTTTTGATGCACAGGCCACTCTTCCCAGACAACGACCAGCATCCCCTGGTATAGGTTGGCTAGTCGACACTCCCTCTCCTTGGTCAAGCAGACATCCCAGTGAGCTGGGCACCCATCAGTGAGTTCAAGGCAAGTTAATTCCATTCAAGTCTTCCCCTATTCCACATCCTGTCAGTGAGTTTGGGCTTCATTTAGTCCTAATCCATCCCAGTCACACACATGGCTAGGAGGACATTTAGATTTCAATGTCTGGGTTTCAATGTTGCCACATGACTTTCCCATTAAGGAGTCGTGGAGAAAGTCCAGCTCGTCCACTGAGAGGGCTTGGCCCTTTGCTGGCCGCTAGCTGGCAGAGCGGGACATGTCATGGCTTGCCTTCTCTGTAAACTCCAGCCATCCTCAGGCGTAACGGGGTGAAATAAGGACAGTTTGCTTTATCTTTAAATTTCCTTGTTTTCTTGGGCACCAGCCAGACCCTTTGTTTTTTGAATATAGTTGTTTGTGGTTTAATTTCCTTTGGGTTTATTTTTTTTTAGTATTATTATACCAGCAAAAACTCAGCTTCTCACTGGAATTGTATAAGAGGAGGGACAAGATGGAGTGCAAAAGCTCGATGATACTAAAAGATTTTTCCCATAAAGTCTTGCAACATTGTTCAGTAGATCTCACACATTAACTGGGAAATAACTGCGTGCCACCACTACAGGACAACCTGTCCTTACTGGAAATGGTGGTCTAACTTCTACAAGCAAGAGTGAGAGGAAATGACTTGTGAAGACCCCGGGGGTCTTCATATTCCTTGTTCTGCCAGACTCTATTGAGGGCACAGAAGTGGACGTTGTCCTGAGGACTGCCTAATCTGCAGCCCTCAGACATGTCTAGGTGCATTAGTGCTTGCTTCTGATATTCTGTTAAGTCATTGATCTTGAGATCTTTCTTTGGAAAAGACCTTGCAAACAAACCATCAGAAATAAATTATGGGAACATCTCAGAAGCAATTCAGTCTGCATTTTTCTAGGCAGCATCAGAGGGAGCCTTGGCCAGCTTGGCCCACCCTTGCACCATCTTCTGCACTGTGACAGCACAGCTGTTCATGGCACTGTGCAATGAACTAGGTCAGGGAACAGACCCTGATGAAAAATAACTAGTTTTTTTTCTGAATTCTCTTTCATTTACATCAGTTTCCTTTACCAGTTTCCTCTGTAGCCACAAAGACAGCTATGTAGACCCACAGTGTGGCAAGCAGAAGTAAGTGCCCACAGGTGCAAGAGTAGGGACAAAGTGCTGCTGAAGTTGGTTTATGAAGTTTGCATGTTGAATGTTAGCTTCAGCCTTGGAAAGGATCTGATTTTAAATTGCACCCATTGTCACACCTAACTAGCAGACAAAGTCATTACACAATAAAATCATCATGAAATAGCCATTTGCACATGCAAATGTATAAAAAAGAACATCGGTGGCATAACTGTACAAAGGAGTTGTGTCCTGTTGAGTGCAGAGAGTGCACCTGAGAGACTCAAGTGTGAGATGCAAAAGCCAACTCTGATTATCTCAAGGGAAACCAAATATAAGAACAAAATAAAAAAATCCCTGACAAACAAACCTCATTATAGCATTCTTCTCAGTCATTCTTTTAGTGTTTTACAAACTGATGGCCCTGCACTGCTGGCCTAGAGAAGACAAAAACTTCCATAGATCTCAAAGAGAAATGTTACAGAAGTTCAGTTTACAAGAACTGTGCCAGAACAATATGAAAATCACTTTTCCCACCACTGAAATACAGCCACCTCTAGCATGGGAGCTGCCAGATTTTTAACAGTTCACAACTTGGGCCAGAGAAGACATTTTCATTCCACAGCTGAGATTACTATGCAAATAAGACATTAGTATACAAAGAAGGAACTCTATGCCCTCTACGTCGGCACAGATGTGAAATAGAGAGGGAACTCACATCCTTCAGCCACAGGAGTGGAAGCTCCTCCAGTGACATTGGGTTGCCAACCATCACAATTATATTGCCAACAGACTTAATTGCAAGTCTCAAGGTACTTAGTGGACTGAGGTTGGGATTGAGGGGTGGGGGTTGGGGCACAAGCTTCTGGAGGGAAATGGTTGTGCAAGAATCTCAGCTTGCTTTCAAAACCCAAAGGTCCTCCCTTGTCCATATGATTGCAGAGAAAAGTCTAAAAGCTCTAGGGGTTGAGCGCTTCAAACCCAGGAGGGGCTTTTTTTGTTACGCTCCTGAAAAGTGAGCAAGAAATAAAACTAAGAACCCTCACAGCTTCAGAGACTTCAATGGAAAACTGTTAATCTTTGGGTTGCAAGCTGACTAGTACAGTTTCAGGGAAAGTAAACTGTTTTTTCACTCCCAGTATGGAATTTTCATTGTCTCCCTGAAACTGGTGACAGCTGAGCTTGCCCAGCATCTTCATACAATCCCCCTACTGTAAAATGGCAAGTGCCCATCCCCTCAGCATTTGGGCTTGAAAAGGTTTGCAGGTTTGTTCTCCATGCTGAACCAAGGTGGTGCCCCTGCGCAGCCCCTTTCCCACAGGCCCACTCCTTCTAGGAAGGAAGCCAAGTTACATTTAGAGGTGTTAAGATTTGAATCCTGGGGGGAAACTTGAGAGCAGAGAAGGGGGCCAGCCTTTGTGGATGGACGGAATCTGGACAAAAAAAAATTGCCAGGCATTGCTAAGAAAAAGAAGCCTCAGATCGGCAAGCTGCTCTGTCCTCTGGGTATCTATGTCTATTGTTAAATAAAGCTGTATTTCTGCACCCAGGACAGCAAGTTACCTTTGCCTTTGTTTCTGATTAGTATCAAAGGGTTTCTGTGTCAGAGACAGGTCTGTATCTCTGAGCTCTGAGGGTCCCACACTCCTCCAGGAAACACGTCCCATTGCCACCCTCCTGCTGACAAGGACTGACCCTGCAAACCAAGGCTGACTACACCTTATTGGGCCAGTAGGGCTGCCAGGCATTGCACAGCAACCCCTCTGCTCATTCAGGGCTGATCTCTGCTCACTCAGTCTTTGCCATCCCCTCTCTGAAGATGGGAGCATAGAATTTCCAGTTCTAGTGAAGTAACAGCAAGATGCCTTGCTAAGGCTTCACCAGCAAATAACACCCATCCTCCTTTTTAACTTTCTTTGTTCTTCTGCTTCTCCTCTTCCTCCTCCTCTTTCCTCCTAAACTATTGCACTGGAGCAATTTAAACTGCATGCAAACCCACAGAATACTGAGCACGCTTTTTGCTTTCAAAGTTTCCCAGCGCACATACCCAGAAAATCCCCTGGCCACTGGAAGATTTGTTCAGAGCACTGCAAAGCCATCATCCCCTTGCAGGAAATATGCTTTTTTCTTGCTGGGGGAGGGGAAAGAGGAAGTGTGTGCTGTGGTCTGGATTAACCCTGCCCGCCCTGCCGTGAGCTCTGCCAGATGGCAGGGTTGGCAGGTCCTCTGGGCTGTGCATGCACCATGCTTCCTGGAGTTACCTGGGCTGCCATCTCCTCCTGCTTCCCACAACCCTCTCTCCCTGCTGTAGTGCAGCAGCAAGATTGATAACCCAAGCCTCAGGAACGCACCATTTTCAGGGATCAGGGTGGTGTATTCCCAAGCAATGCTGCATCTGCACCTCTCTGTCCCAGCCAGTGTACGCAGGCATGGCAGGGCACAGCCACTCACCTGTTGCTAGTGATTCGCTTTTAACCGAACCTGCCAGGTTTAACAGAGATGCTGTCCTGAGGTAGATGCAATACCCACATCATCTCCCTGCCTTGCAGTTCGAAAGGAGAAAGGCGTGCTCAGAAAAGCCCAGATACTGCAGACTGAGATGGACAGAGGCTGCTTCCAGTTACTCAGTTTCTGTTCTTACAGCCTCTGAGTGCAAATATAAAGCAGGGGATTGCTCTGCGGCAAAAATCACACAGCAGTATAGAGCATATGACTTTGCAGCAGCATTAGCACAGTTGAATTCACCTCTGCAGTCGACAGTATCTTTCCCTGAAGTTGGGCTTGCTGATGGGGTAAATAGCTGGAACTGTATCTCTTCTCCCAGTGTTTGCTTCCCAACACCTCCCGGGTTTCTTTGTTTTAAACCAAAGGTTCAGATGAGTCAAAGTTAATATTTGCCCAACACTTCCACTATGTGAAGTGCCCATATAAAGCACATAAGTATGATAATTAAAAGGCAGCATGCTCTTGTCTTGTTTGAACACCATATAACTTCTCACTAGGAAGGTGGGAGAAGAAAGGTTGCTGGATGTATTTTTTTATTTCCTAGAGAATTCTCTAGATTCCCTGATGCGTTTAACCTCGTTTTTCACAAACTATATGTCTATTTAAACCCTTCACATTCTACCTCTCTTTTTTTCTTCTCCACTGACCCTTAAATATACTAGTAAACACTGGGTCAATTGCTAAGCTATTGGGAAAGGTGGAAACTGGATGACTGGTGCATTAATCGTCTCCATGGGATTTAGCTGTACCCTGTGGAAAGTCATTGCTTCTGCTTAGAAAGCTGGCAAGTGGAGACCAAATTTCAGGTTTTCAATGATGTTCAATTTCCTTTGGGGGAAAATATCTGGTAAGAAACCAGGAGAGATGCATCCTTGCTTGAATTTAATTATTTTGGAAACCATATTCCATCACTGGCATTTGGGAGGCTCTTTGGGTTTTTTTCCCATCTTTGCAATGGTGACTAAGCTGTGCTTTGTGGGCAGCCTCCCCGCATTGGATTTGTTTTCTTTTGGCAGTCCCGATTCTGCTGGCTGACTAGGGAGCCTGGGCCCCTTTATTTGTACTAAAATGGCAGAAGGGGGAAAAGGGAGGGGAGGGAATTTGCATCAATGGTAAATCACGATAAACCCTCCCTGATACTGCTTGCTGCTTTTTGCCTTATGCACATTGTCCTGCAAAACCTTATAGGGGGTGGGGAGGACTAAGCCCCAAGAAGCTGCCAGGCTCCAGAAAACCCTGATCAGACAAGGCTTAGCAAAACCACCATCCCTGAGCCCTGCCTGCTCACTCAGGTGGTCGCTACCAGTTTTAGCTGAGTGTGGGAGATGGTCGTACATCTCAAAGGAGCTGGCAGATCTGCAAGCACTTAACATCCCCCAACATTTCTGATGCAGGACTTGGTTGCTTAAGTCTTACCTTTGAGCCCATTCACTAGAGCTCAGGGGTCAGCAGAATCAATCCTATCTGTAAAAAAGCAATGTGTTTTGCTAGCGTTTCATGGTCAGCGTATATAGAGAAAAGAAGGGAAATCCTCCAGTGAGGTAAAATGCAAAGAGAGGCATAACATGTAGTAACAGGTTTTTTGAGGGGTTTGATTTTTGTTTTGAATGTTGAAGAAATAGACTGAGCAAGCTGTTTACCACATGAAACAAAGCAGGACCAGGATATTTTCAGGCCACAGAACTTGGATTTCAGACAGACAACTTGGATTGACATACTGGATGAGATACAGCCGATTGGCATGGAGAAGTGAGCAAAATATGCATCTGTCCTGGTGCCAACTTAGGCTAGGCTGTCGTTTTGTTTGGTGTCTAGGGAGCTGGTTTTCGTAATTAAACCAGCCTTCAAACCCTTTTTAAATAAAGCTGAAGAAAAGAGGAACTGAAAGGGATTCCTCTCGAGCGTATGCACACTGCTCTAGCAACTCTTGCACTGCTTTCTGTGCAGTCCCTGAAAATGTTTCCTTTTTTTTTTTTCCTTTTTTTTTTTTTAATACTTCCCTAGTAATACACAGACACTCTCCCCCCAGCCCCAGCACACACTGACATGCAATACCACTGTAGGTCAGGGGCAGAGAGGAGCCATCCCTCTGGGTAGAGCCTGGGAGAGGTGTCCATCTGCTCTTCCCAGGGGAGTTTCATCCCCAAAATCATGGGGACTCCCCTGAATTGTGTACTAGCAGCATCAGGTCACTGTACCTGCACACAAAACCACTGCCAGCACTGCAGCCAAACCAGACGAATGGACTACGAAACATTCTGTTCTGTCCCAGGAAAAGGTTGGCAGGGTGGGAGGGAGAGTTACTTGGTTTGGGTTTTTTGCCTTTTTTTTTGTTTGTTTCCCCCTGCTCCTGGTATCAGAGCCTGCAGTGACTTTTATTATATTCACCTGGTGGGGTATGAATTGAATCCAAAATATTACTCTTATTACAGAGAACGTGGGTCTAGTGTGGGGAAGGATTAAGCCACATTCAGAATTTTGTTGGGCAAATAAAATGTCATTTTAAATCATGAACAAAAAATTTGTGAAAACTGTAGCCGGTTGCATTGTTAAACCAGGCAAATGAGAAAATGATACTTATATGTATAGGAACCGTAAGTGTTAAAAGCACAAGTGGAAAGGCAGGGAAAGTGACTCAAGTCTGTGCCCATTGAGGTTGGTGGGAGATTGGGCAGTCCACCCAACAGTCATCCCAAAGTATCCCCAGACCCCTCTCCTACCTTGTAAGATGTGGCAAATGGCCAAGAGTTTTTTCCTCTTTAAAAAGTGTGCAAATCTAGTGTAATTTCACACTTCGTCATGCCATGTTGTTGGTTTAAGTCACAGATGCTTAGGATTCAGTCTTTTATTTGCCATCGTTGTCAAGCTGATTAAAATAAAAAGAGTTGCATTTATGAATGGGACATAAGGAATGGGGAGAGATCTCTTATTTTTATTGATTTTTTATTAATTTTCTTCCTTTTTATTGAAAACTTGAAACTAACTTTTTAATTCCTTAGAAAAGTGTTTCAATAAAATAAACACACTTTCAGTAAAAGGCTTTTTAAAAATCAAGGGCTGGATATTTAGGGTGTTAACTGCATTTTGTTTTTTAAAGGAAAGTAGAAACTTCTGAATACCTTTTACATCACTAAAAACAGGTCAGTAAGCAGTGTAATTCAGTCAGAACCATTTACAGAAAAATTTTTCATCCCTTCTATTATTTTAGTATTACATATCCAGAGCTGGATAATTTACCATTTGAAAGGACTAGCATACATGAAAAAAACTGTGCAGCAAAATAAAATATCATTAAGTCCCTTGCAAAGACATTATTTGCGTAGGAAATGGTTTTGTGACAATCACTGGCTGAATTTCTCTGTGGTATTGATTTTTCAGGAACTTGGTCACAAGGAATGCAGGTTTACTCACTGAGGATAAAATACAGTTAAAATCGGTTTTGAGGGTCAGTGTTCACAGCAATCTGCAAATCTACATGCTCTGCTCTGGAAGCTGGAATTTGCTTCCTGCCTTTTACAAAACTCCCTGCCATGCCTAACAGCAGTGATCACCGTGAACTGGCTTTCACACCAAGCAAGCCAACTTTCCAGCAAATCATCCACCTTTACCTTACTCTCGTAAGGGCAGGCATTTGAAAAGGACTTGCCCCCCTTCCTTTCATAAATTTTGCACAGCCGCTTTCTCAGTACACTGTAATTTTCCTGCTGGCATGTTTCCACCTTGGGATTTTTTTTTTCACTCCCTACTCACACAGATCTCCTGCCAAGCTCCAGCTCCTATCTCAACAGCCTGGGCTTCCTACCACTGCAGCAAAATGGCAGCACTCTTTGTGACAGATGACAGAAACATCTGCATTTAAGAGGACAACGGGGAAGCTATGGTGGAGGAGCTTTGTAAAAATAATAACTTGACAAATTTTTGGCAGTGTTTCAAGTAAGCATTGCCTACTGTCAGGGCTGAGCTTTTCTGAAATCTCCTGTCTTCTGAAGTGCGATGGCCTGCAGCCATTGCTAAAGACATAGTTTCTATAGGAGTATGACTGTGACAAGTTTTGAATGTTGGCACCACTAGTATTTTGTCTAGGACATATTTAGGGCACGTTGTGTCAGGTGATGGCTCAGAAGCCCAGAGTGCACAAAACAGTTGTGAGGATGAATCCTTCTTGGTGGCTGAGCCAGCTGTGCTGGGAGCAGCCTTCCTACAGACTTGCCTCATGCAGCTGTCCTGGGGCTTTCTCAAGCCCAGCTACAGCAGTGCTGTAGGATCAGCACTTCCAGCTCAGGAGGGATGAGGACCAGGACTAAGGTCTGTAGGGAACAGACAGGAAGGCAATGGGCACCTTGCAGTGGCAATGAGTTTGTTGCAGAGTTAGCCCAGGTGTTATGGTTACTCCAGAAGCTCTACAAAGTCATGTGCAAGCATCAGCCTCCCTATGATGTTTCATTAACAGCTGTGTTTTGCCAAGACAGCATTTGTTCTGTGCTACTGGGAACTGAGGTGTTCCCCTGATGACTTGTGGGAGGCTCAGATGGAAGTTGAGTACAGGGAGAGAGAGAGAGACGTTAGCAGGAAGGACCTGCAGCCTTCCTGGCTGGGGGATTATCAAGTGATTATACACTACAATATACATATACATTAGATTGTACATGATTATAGTATTTAAGTGACCCCTTGGTCATCTCAGAGAAGTAGACACACTGCTAGCCTATGTGAAGAGCAAATATGGACCATAAATCATCTGATCTTGCATGGCAAGTCTGTGAATGAGAGGGAAGTGGCCTTACATCATCATCTGAGTTAAAGCCTAAGCTGACATCAAGGAAGAATTGCTGAAATACCTGTGCTTGCCCTCCCTGAGACACTGTGTTTCTCACAGACAGGAGCACTCTTCAGCAGAGAACACTCTCATGCCCTCCTGCACAACCCTGGCTGTGGCTGATGGTTTCCTAGCCACAGCTTGACCTCATGACTGTTTAGGGGATCTGAAGCATTTGCAGCTGACCTTCCAAATGAAGGTTTAATTTGAGCCAGAAGACTTCTTCCTGCCTTTGGCTTCTTTTCTTTAAATCCCCACTCAGTTTGAAACCCCGGCTCCCAGCACAGCACATGCGATGGCATTTTGCATTTGTCCCTTGCTGCTGGGTGACTCAGCACAGGGAGCAGAACAGAACTGCTCCCCTGCAGCTGTTCCTCAGCCACTGCCACTCAATCAGCCCTTTGTCATTGGCATGGGGACAGCAGAGTGAGTGGGGCAGGAGATGGGAAGAGAGAGAAGAAAAGAGAGCTAGAGAACCAACGTATCCAGCCATCAGTGCCACAGAAAAGCTGCCTTCCTTAGGTTCACACATCCCAGAACCACTGCTGCCATAAGCCCTGGTTAGCTCCACTGATAAGGGTGTCGACATGGTTTCACCACTGTTTTTCTCATCAACTTGGCAGAAACTATATTAGTGAACACATCGCATTTTCAATAAATTATGCATTTCTGCTCTAGGAGAGATAGAAATTTAGATTCATCCAGTGACACAGGTGATGCGGAGGCTTCAGTCATACAGTGTAGGCTGCTTATTTTTCTACATTCATATACAGCACAAGGAGACCATGTTCCATGACTTGGGTTCCTCTGCTTCACAGTATATAAATCATTGATTATAATACTGGCTCCTAAATCCCTTCACAAGCTAAGCCACAAATTATCTCTGCCACTGAATCTCTCATTGCTTCAGAGGAATATATTTCCCTACCTAATAAAGTGTGATAATAAACCATGGCAATATGTTCATGATGAACTCAGTAGAAATTAATGGACTCATGTACTCCTGAGATACAGACATTGGGGTTTTTTTCTGAGGAAATACATTTATGCTCGGTGTGTGTGGGGTGGGATATGCAAATAGAAGCTTCAGTGTACACAATAGCTGCCTGCATTGGGCATGCCACTAAGCATTTTGCTCACAGAAAGAACAGTTTATGCATAAAATAGCCCAGAGATAACACATTCACGTAGTAAGGACCATTTATGCTCCCTCAGCAGTCCTTTGGCTGGCATACTTGAAAATACCAGGCATCTCAGAATCAATAACACCTCTTGGCACTTAAAAGTCCCAAACCCAACCGAAGCTCTTTTCTTTGATGATCAGTTGGACAACTATAAACTTGTGGGAAATGTTCTGATGTCTGGCCAGGAACAGATAGTTTTTCTTTACTGGCTGATCTCTTTGATATTGTATTGGGATCTCAAGAACTTTTTCCTCTGAAGGGCTTTGAGAAAAATAGGTCTGGTTCTTGGACTCTCACAATATGTCCTGCAGGGATTAAAATAAAACTTGTTTATAATCTATTGCTTCCTGCATTGAAGGGGCTTGCATAGTCTGCTAGAAAACACTGTACTTTGTTGCTATTGCCACTGTTATTTTTTTACATAGTAGTTTCACCTAAGGCCAGGCAACAGAATCAATAACCATGGTTAATGGCAAATTATTGAGAGAGTTATCACATGATTAATTCATTCCTGTATACAGGACTAGTTCTCATTAGCAAAATTTCTGACATGCTGCTTTTCCTATATACACGCACACACCCCCAAAATAGAACTACTTAGTTTTAGAAATCTGCAGTAAATCAGCTGATAGGAGCAGACAGCAAACTTGTTTACAGGCTCAATGGTCTATTATCTGAAAGGGTAATAAGAGTAGTCCAAACTGATTAGATGAATCAGCAATATGAAATCAACTTTGCTAGAACCAGCAACAAAGAAGCAATTCACAACAGACCAGTGTGGATGTGCCCAGAGGCTTTGAACTTAAAGAAATAATAGCAGCTGTAAATTTATTTTTTTTTTAATTAAAAATCTCCCATTTTTACCAACACACCAGCACGTCCACCTTCATTTTCCCTGTTTCTGTGAATGAGTAGCCCTGGAATCAATTCTGGGTGATGTGAACCGTAACACATCACAGCTGTATGATTCCCTTCACTTGAAAGGGCTAGAAATGCAAATGAATTAATTTTCAAGATGAGCTTGATGCAGAAAAATGTTGTTTACTTCATTACGGTTTGAACAGTCCATGGTTATCCCCTGCTTTGAAAAAAAAAATAAAAAGGCAAAAGCCATATGACACCAGAAAAAATTTTGAGACCTTTTAGCAACTACTGAAATTAACCTGATGAACCCAACTCTTGCCACAGGCAAGGTAAACAAAGTGACCCTATGACTTAGACACAGCTTTGCTTTGCATGTAAGTGGAGGATCACTGGCGTCAGGAGTTTTGACAAGAAAACTGAAGCTCTGTTTGCTCGCACAACAGTTCTCTTCAAAAGTGAAAGACAGAATAATATGTCAGAAGGAATCAGTACAGTGAGGGCATTTCCATTTTCATCTACAAATCTGCCTAAGTCACTTTGATTTTGTCTTTACAGCAGAATTTGTCTGGGCATGGCATTCTTGAGATTAAGCCTCCAAAGTCTTAAGTGGTGCTTAAGTTTAATTGCATGGTTGTGCCAACAACCGAGCTGCATTAGATGATGGGCTTTTCTGTGAGGACACATCCCACAGCCTTGAGCATTGTAATGAGGTATTTTCCAAGTTACTGTGGGATACTTGCCTTTTTCCCTTGATCTGTCTGCAAAAGAGTAATAAAACAGAAAGCTCTGGTTTGATGTGTCCTTTCTTCCAGTGAGTACCCCATTTTTCAAGATGTTTACTCACACATCTCTCTGGATATAAGCACTAGATATGTGATGATTTGGCTAGATGCCACTTCAGCCCTACTTTGTAATCTTGAGAAGACAATGGTGGGCCTTGACTTAGCAGCTCAAGAAAAGACGCTTGACACAGGTTTAACCAGCTGTGGACACCCCAGATCTGACTTGTTCTGGACCAGAATAGCATGCACAAAACAGAAGGACTGTATCAGCCTGCACCCTTGGGTTGATCAGCTGTGGATCCAGAAGTATGGGAAGCATGCCTTAACCTTTCAGCCCCAGAACACCCCATTGACATAAGACATCACTTCAGGAGGGGCTGCCATTGCTCCTAAGTATTTGGCTGTCCCAGAGCATCCATGGTTTGTAGCTATATCATCAGGTTTTCTCAATCTGTCTCCTTTTGTGTAGTCATGATGACCTGTGAGGCAGCAATTGCTATGGTTTATTGGCAGGGCATGTTGCTGAATTAATAGCAGGAATAGAAAGAACGATGTTCCTGGAGTGTACTGAAGGAGCTGATAGCACTAGAGTGTCCAACATTTGTCTTCCACCAGCTCACAACACCAGTTCATTATTGCATACCTAGCCCTATCCCCAGTAGAGATCCACAAACATTCATAATGCAAGGTCTGGTAATTGTGGTATTTTGGGATATTTTGCCACTTATTCAGTCAGGCAGGAGGAGATTTCTCTCTCTTCTAAGGTCTAAGTGTCTGCATCTGTTGCTTGTCCCTAATTGTCCTGATTCCTGAAGCCACACCTTGACCTGGGTTTATCTGCACTCTAAAGAGAAGTGTGACTTGTACCTGTTGTAAATGAATACACATAAACCATATAAATTGGAACATGGGTATAGAGCGTACATTCAGACAGCTGAAAAGACCACCTTCCTCCCTACCGCCTCTTCTGGGATCCATCCTGCCTTTTGTGCGTGGAGGATATCGCCATGTGCTACAAATAGCGTCTGTGGTGGAAAGGGTGGGAGAACTTCCATCAGCAATGAGATGAGTATTTTGCTGATTTTCAGGCCTATTGCAGGTGGCCGGCAAGTGCCCTTTCGGCAGCAGGGACCCATTCAAGGGCAGCAGGAAAGTGAAGGGTGATTTGTTCTTTCCTCTGCTTCCTTTGTGGAGAAAAATATGACCAGCACAATTCACCTGTGGCTACTCTCATGAGGTTTTGTCTAAAGCTTTGGTATCAACTTTCCATCCTCCCAACCACTCAAGCCCTCATAAACAGGTGCTTAATACAAAACCAATACCAGTCCAGCCCAGATCCCACCATGTGGAGAAGAAACTGGGTGGCAAACTCCATGTCATTACCCTGGGTGTCAAGCAGACTTTTCTTTAGGGCTGTAACACTGAGAAAACAAAGGGAGTTGCTCTCCACGATCACTCCCATGCCTGCAGGCACAGGTGGATGCAGGGCCTGGCCAGACCCGGCTATGAACCCCCACTTGTGTCCCCAGATCCCATTCGTAGCTTGGTGAACATTGCACACCAGACCTTCACATGTCTTAAACCATGAACTTGTATAGATATTTTTCCACAAACATTCTCATTTTTCTCCTGTTTGTGTTTTTGTTGTGCTCTTTGAATTGGTTTTCCATTATTAATGTCCTTTAGTTACACTGGTAATAGCTAGGTTTCCTTCTCTGCAGACATTATTCTCCTCTCCCCAAAGGGTTTGTGGGCATGGTGAGGCAGGCAGTGGAGCAGTGAGAAGTACAGCCTTCAAAAGTCAGGAGGCTGAATGAGATTTTCCCAAGGTAAAGGTGATGCCCCAGTTGCTCTTTCATGTAAAGCAGATATTTTAGACTGTGATACATAGGGGTTTGTTTCATACACTGGAGTTACCTTCAGGAATGAATCTTCTCATTGTATATAAAGCCCATCTAACTGCTGAGAAAAGAGGGCTTTTTACAAAAATGCATTTCATCATATAACGTTTACATTTCATTTACATTGTTATAGACTTACTGACTATTTGGCAGCTGAAACTTTTTTATAGTTCTGTTTTTCTTCTTTTTTTGAAAGCTGAAGGGATCCTGTCAGATTTGGAAGGGCCAGGAATTGACCTATTGTCTCTGTTTGCCAAGTCCGTTTAATTTCTTGTGCAGGATATTTTCGTGAATGAATGCCTCGGTAAAGTTGCTTTAAAAGGAAAAAGAAGGAAAAAAAAAGTGGCAGGAACCCAACACCCGGCGATAACAAACATGTGCAGTTCAGCAGAGGGGTGAGCAGCCCCTTGGTGAGAAACCTCTGAGCAGCTATAAGGCGATGAGTAACCCCTGCCATGGCCATGCCTTGGCAGTCAGAAACCATGAGTCAGCCCCCCCACTTCCAAATTATAAGGGGGAGATTGGCTTAAAAGTCCTCAGGCTTTAAAAATAATAATACATGTGGGATTTTCTTTTTTTTACCTGCTTTTCTGATGTTTGGACCCCTGACTATACATTCTGCTCATGTTTTCCCGTTTCTCTCACCAACCCTATGGTCCAGTGCAATGTTACATCATTTTTTTTAACTGCAATCTGAGGTACTCGTCTAATCACTTCACTCCAGGAGCTGGGGCTTAACAAACACTAAATATTACAAACCTGGCAAGGATCTCTGAGAGCTTACACTGGTGATTGCTGCAATAACAAACTTGGATGTTTACGCAGAGTAGAAAATAGATGCAGTGAGAAAACAGGCTTTAGTTTCAAGATATAAATCTTACCAGTTGTGAGAAATAGCTTCAGAGAGCTGTTTGTTTTAATTAATAGTTGCAGCATGGTGAATAACTGGGATAAAATAGCTGGCCCAAACCTTCACCTAAATCCTAGAAGAAAAAACAAACAAATACCAACAACAACAACCACCACCATCAAAAAAACACCACCAGATGTTACAAACTTCTTTTAGGATATGAAATTTCCAGCTAGACTCCTGAACCCAGTTATAAAGAAATAAGTGTCTTGATTTTAAGTTTGACCACTCATTTAAGTTGCTATATATAGTTTTAGGAAATCTAACTTAAGGCTTCATTTCTAAAAAATACACCTTGGCCTCTTTTGTAGGTATATTTTTATATTCATATATATATAGATAGATATATATATAGTGAGAGAGATATATGCATCTCTAACATTCCTGGCTTCAGACCTTGACTTGGCAGTGAAAAGAACATGTGAGAAGTTTTATGAAAAATAAATCTTTGCATTCCTCTAGCACCTTTCACCTGAGTATCTCAAAGCAGTTTTTATTGAGGAAGAAATACACCATATAGGGAAATATTTTTAGCCCTGCTCAACTGTAGAGGAAACTGCAGCACAGAGCAGTCTGGTGACTTGTCCCAGTTTGTCATGGTGCATATAGGGGTCTTCTGGCCTGACTCAAGCTAGGGAGTGCTGTCTGTATCCTCCATCCCCTCTGCCACTCCCCCCAATGCCTGCCTCCAGCTACCACCCTCTCTGCCGAAATCCAGCAGGGCCGCCCTGTGGGCTCTCGATCCTGCCCCCCAACGCCTTTGGTTTTGCACTCATTTCTCACATCCCTCCCTTCTCCTTCCACATTTTGGAAAACACAGCCCTGACCCCAAAGATTCTATGGGGTAAATATACATGATTTTTATGTGTGGATGAGAGAGACACTAAGAAAAGCAGCTGTCTGACCAACACCACCTAATCATTTTGCTTACATGTATTATGTCCTTCCCTCATTCTTTATCTTTTTTTTGTTGTTTATTTAGATCATAAACTCTTTAGGCCAGGAATCCTGCCTCCTTCTTCTGCCTTTACAACACCTACCACAGTGTGGCCCCGAAGCCGGTTGGAGCCCCACGCTGCTACCACAATACAAACAATAATAAATAAAACCAGGACTGTGAAGAGATTATAATTAAAGCTGTGCAAAACTCAGCAGTTTTGGTTTGCATTGGTTCCTCCCTGCTGAGTCTACATTGTGTTTTGGATTTGTATGCGAAAAACCCAAAGCAAATCTCCCAAAGTGCCAAGCGTGGCCAGGTCTGGGCTCAAAACTGTGCACAAACCAGGGTGTTTTTAACGGTTCCTCCTTGAAATTATAAATCTGCCAAGGATCAATCCAGGCTTACTGAAAGGTTCTTGAACCTTTGCAGATTTTGGGGACCAGCCAAGTTTTCAGTTACATTACAAAAGTCTCTCTCAGCTCTGCTTAACATACTAATTGCCACACCATGCTGCCCTGTGGCTAACAAGAGGATTTAATCTTCCCTGGCTGCCTGTGCAGATCCACTTACGAACACCACGGCTGGCTTTAAATACATACTTCAGATTGCCACATTCACTGGTGGTGCCCAGCTGCTGTGGGTAAACAGAACCGTGTCCGAAATTCTGTACTGAGGTGTTTGCTCTGCCACAGGGTAGAGCACTGCAACACTCTTCAGCTGAATAATCCCTCGCCTTGCTCACCTGAGTCCCTGGGGAAGGCCACCGGGACAGAAATGATGAGCAGGAGGCTGTGGGTAAGCATGGAGTCATAGCTGGCAGCACGGATGTGCGAGCCTTCACTATTACTCTCTTGCAGGCATGGGTCCTGCTCCCCTCCGCCCCTCCTGTAGGGGCTGGGGGTAAAGGTGAAGGCCTCCAGCCTCAAAATAGTGATCATGATGATCTGCTGTACTACAGAAAATCATATTGATTTTGATTAACTTTTTAGGAGCAATAAATAAATAAAAACAAGTGAAGATTTGAATGGAGGTATTTCAGTATTTTCAAAATTAAAAGTTGTGGAGGCATGTAGTTCCAGTGATTTTGTCTTCTAGAAATTATTACAAAATAATAAAGGGAAAAATTCAGATTTAATGGCAAAGAAATTCTTTGCTTTTACCAAGGTTAGGCATGGTCTGTGGGTCTGGAGGATTTATTTATTTAATTTTTTAAATCTTTTTTTCAGGATAGAGAATCTGCTTCCTGATTAACAGTAATTAAAACCTTAGCTCAAACGCCTAGAAAAAAATCAGTTCTGTGCCTTACCATGGACATTTTAACTGACTATACCAGAGGTAAGGGAAAGCAGGGTGAAGAACACTGGCTTTTTGGATGGGGTGCACAGCTTCATCTGGAGCACAGCATATGAGCCTGGTTCACTTAGGGCTTTTCTCTTTTTCCCTCTGTTCCCGTGTAACCTGCAAGCAGTAAAAAGGTCATTTAAGAACAGAGGAGGAGGCATCCATGACTCTGGGATCCAGGCTGAAGGCAGCTCTCCTGAGCTTGCTTCTGAGTCCAACCAAGGCTGTACCTTGGACCTGTACAGCACAGGGAGGGCAGGAGGGTACAGCTGGGGATGGGCAGGGCCATGCGTTTCAGCAGCAGCAGGGCCTAAGCACGCTCCTTCATCCTGGTTTCAGGGCTGGGCATGCAGTGAAGAAAGCCAAGAATAGTGATCAGGAAGCCAAAACCAGAGCCTCAATGCCATGGATTGTCATTTTGGTTTACACTACACTGGTGTGGAAAGACAAGTACCCAGTCACAGCTGGGATCTTTAACATGCAGTAAAACATGAAAGTGAAAGCTTTCTGAAGTATTAATTATCAAAAAGATACATACCTTATTTTCCTTCTCACTGGTAACTACTTTCACATGAAGTTAAGCAAGGTGGCTCTGAAGGGACGAGAAATGCTGCAGAACAACAAATAACCCAGGCATTTTTAAATACAGTTTAGACGTATTACAGATTATATTGAGTTAGTAAATCAAAGTCATAGTACCTGGTGAGTAAAAGTAATAAAAGAGCAAGTATATGTGAAGCTAGGCAATTAAATCTGTGGGTTCTTGGTAATCCCAACAGGTACCTATTTTATTAATGAATTTTAGCTTACTGACCTGAAAAAGATCTGTTTTCCCCCACGGCAGAAAGTTGTATAAAGACCTCCATGGCTTCCCAGTTCTACCTCTAGAACCTCAAAAAGCCAGTAACCCAAAATCTTAATTAAACTGCAGCACCAGTTTAAATTATTTTGCTAAATGCTGGGACAGTGAAATCTCAGCAGGCCATTCTCATATTCGTACACCTCAATGTTCATGTTAATACACGTCCCTTTTCATTGCTGTGCTTTTTTTTTTTTTGCAATGATATATGAAAAAGAAGAGACGTGTAAGAGAAAAATTATTTTCTCCAAGCAAGATCTATAATATTCTTCTCTCCAGCAGTATTCCCTGCAGTATAAGGCTAAAGAGCTGTAAGAGCAATAGTAGGTATAACTGACTTTTTTTCCCTTAATTAACAGTGCAGTGCCTTGCAACAGAAAACTGAAGCAGGTTTCTGCTGACTTAGCATATGCCTTATGAGGAAGAAATCTATTTGGCAATTATGGCTTTGCGTCTCCCGCCCTGTCTCCTGTTGTTTGTACAAGACACCGGTACTTCTGCCACAGGCTTCTTCATATAGCTGTCCTGTCAATGCCAGCTTTCATAGGTAATCCATCTAGCTCAGCAGAGTTCAAATAAGACACCTCCCTTTTTCTACTTTAATTAATGCCTTATTTGAGGCTCCTCCAGGGATGTAGCCATGCTGATTTTTCAAAATTCTCTGTTATTTTTCAAGCACAAAAGAAATTGAAAATGTCCACCACTGAGATTCTGGATTTGGAAAATCTGCTTTACTCATTCTACTATTCTCAGTCAGTGGTTTAAATGTCTATGGACATCTCTTCAGCTACAGTGCATATTCTGCAATTAATTCTCTAACTTGGGAAGGAGAAAAAAGACACATGCAGTCATATGCATTCTCCCTCCAATCTCCTCTGATGTTCTGTATTCACAATTACTGTAGCTATAGCCAGTTTACATACTGATTTATTCAGTCACACCTGACATATTGCTTAGACCCTTACAGGTGCTGAGCAATCTCAGCTTGCTGTGTAGTTGCTTTTCCTCCATCATTTATGTTTGTGGCTTTTGCTGATCTGGGACTGAATGTTGTAGCTTGCCATGACCGAACAGACAGACAGACACCCTCAATGTCAGGACACTGCAGCTGCAAAACTAGATTAGACAGTCCAGAGTCCACTGTGACTTTTTCAAGGATTCATGAAAAATGTGTGTGTGACAGTAGTGTTAATCAGGCCTGGTATATACAAGCAAGCGAGTAAAATCCATCAAATGTCAGATAAACCAGACAGGCTAAAACCAAAGGGTTCAGCAAAGTATGTTTGAATCAGTAAGAATCAAGAATTGCTACACCCTCAATCAGCACTGTCTGATAATATTTTACTTGCTTTGAGTTGCTGTGTTTTAATGAGCAAACAATAGTGTTTTGTAATCCTCATGATTTAAATACATAACACCAAGCTGTGCTGCTGTAGCTTCTTCCTCCGATTGCATTGTGCGTGTTAGGCAAAGTTTGCAGCAGCCTTCAAAGGGTGTGAGTTTGGTGAATTTGTTACAAAAAGGTGACTTACATGTCTTGCTATCTAGATCGCCATCACCGTAACGCCCATACTCCTCCCAATAATAACACTCCTTCTCTCCCTCTCTCTTTGCCTTCCTTGCCAACCTATAAGAAAAGATGGATTGATAATTTAAGTAAAGCTTTGTGTGTGTCACTGAGTGTCGATGGAGGGCAGTTGTGTATCAATACTTGTGATAAGGCATATAAATGTTATCTTGTCACACACAGCCCATCAGCTATGATAACTACATGCTAGTTTAGCTAGATGTCAGGTCAGCAGTCCTGGATTAAGGGATTCACTCACTGATCTCAGTTTCAGTACCAAATCATCGAAACTAAGATGGGAAGAAACAGACCAGCTGCAGCACTGTCCAAAGTGTCCACCCCATTACAGGAAGTGGTGAAGCTTATCTAGTCATGAGGCTGGTAGGGTTAGATTTTATTCTCATGAAAGCAATTTAATAGACCTCAAAAAAACAAAAGTAAAGGCAAAACAATCAGAGCATAGAAGACTTGATACCATCTCTTCAAAGGGCTAGGTGAGGCTCAAACGCTGAGTTCAACACACCCATCTAAAATACTGAGCTTATCACATCTATCTAGTGAAAGGTTAAGGTCACTTCTTTCTCAGTGCTCAGTTGGCACCATTTAGAGCCTCAGTACTTCGTTTTCTTTTTCTTCTTTCTCTCTGTCCAGTATTGTTTAGAGATTTAAAAATTACATTAATAAGCATCTTGGAGCCTAAGTTTCAAGGTTGCTTTTGTGAAATTAAGGTGTGACTCACAGTAGCTGCATATCCACCTTTGAGGCTGGAGTAGCTTTGTTATTTTTGTGTGTTGTTTCTTTCCACGCTGGTTTTGCAGTAGGACTTGTATCCACACAATATAATGAGCTGAGAAATGGCAGTGCGTCATCCAGGGTGTGCCTGAAGAGTGATGTCGCAAAGAGAGATGGCAAGATAACAGGGAGGATCTGAGCAGGATCTGGAGGAGACTGAAGAATGAAACGTCCTGCAACAACAAAAATAACCATTTATGTATGTAAATCAAGAGCAAGACTGCTCTGCAGAGTCTGATTTACCTACAAGCAGAAAATCAGGGGAAAAAACCCCAAACATTTCAAAGCACTGGCTGCAAATAGACACCCAGGTGCATGTGCAAATAGCTAAAATGGAACAAATTCCTGCAGTAGTTACAGCACAGCCAGTAGCTGAGTGCTGCTACAGAATGGTGGCTGTGGAAAGTTACCATTGAGTCTACTCAAAGAGTGTCATCACTGGAATTTCTTCAGCTAGAAACAAGCACTTCTGGGAGCAGTCAAAATTATGCTGCCTGGTTTCCTGTGGCTCTGTATTTTGTGGTTGATTATCCGAGGGGCAAGCTGAAGAAAGCTTTTCCTGTGGTCAGGGCATCCTGTGTGGATTCTCCAGGGTCTAATAATACAGTTCACCTTCCTCTTCTGCCCTTCCTTCAATGAGGCACTAATTTGGCTGTCTGTCTTCTGCATAAGTGCCAGACTTTCAGAAATCTGTCCAAACTTTTTATCTGTAAGGATTTTGTGTCTCTGGCAAATGTGTCTGAAGCTTGCCAGCTTACTCCAAAGCTACTGTAGCAACATATACACAGATACATCATTAGCTAAACCTCATCTGCTTAGGAAGCCAGGATTCATTTAAAAACTAAATAAATCACACTTTCCCCAAAGCAGTAACACTGCTAACATAATCTGCATGCTGACCAGCCCTGCTTTAGAAACTCAGGGCTGGACTCTTGAGAGTTGCTTAGTGATTAAGTGAACACCATCTTACACCAGAAGCAGCAATCACAGACATAGGTCTTACTGCAGAGGTTCATCAGTGCAACTGTGACATAGGAAATATAAGAATGTAATGCTCACCAAAAGGGTACCAACAAGAAATACCCCAGGAACAAAGCGCAGAGGGATAGACCTTTGTGTTTTCATTTAAACAGGAAAGGTAGATGGAAACCAAAATAAATGGAGCTATACTTAAAATAAAGATTACTATATTCTAGGCCACCAAAACTTGTAACACCTGACCTAAGAACGGGTGGGGATGTTTGGGATAAAGGAAGGGAGGCCTGGAAAATTGTGGCCTTATCTAGATAAGTTTCATGGAATGAAAATAAACAACTAATATCTACTAAGGGGTACATGGAATAAGTCAAACAAGACAGGCTGGTGGTTTATATATTTTTTGGTGTTCATGGAGAATTGGATCTGTCAGAACAACATGCTGTCACGGAAATGGGCGCTGTGTAGCTTCTGCTCATGTAACTGTTTAGCTGACCTTTGAGGTTAGTGGCAAAAATTCCCATTGACTGAAGCTGATCTTTCTGCTCATTTGCTCCCTCAGCAAAACAAAGTAAGGAGCTGCACACTTCAGTGTTGGGGCAGGGTATGCTGGCAGTTGGCTATGAGACATTGACACACCACATGAGATGTTATCCTGTGTACATGCCACCTGGCAACCTTGCTTTGGGATATAGTATCATTTTAGGATTGAGGCCAATTCCAAATCTGTTACAACTCATCCCAAAACCAGTCAGTTATTGGGAGCCTGTTCATCAAAGACCTCTTCTTCTTGTTATTTTAAGAGGAGAGACAAGTTGCTAGTTCTCTTCTAACATTAATGCCAAAGTAATTTCATGAAGGCTGCCATGGTCAATACCCGTTATCACTCCTCAGAGACTTGAAAAACGGTGGTGTAGATATATTGCTCTGCATTTGTGTGTATGAAGACTCCAAAAGCTTGTCCTAAAGGTATAGTCTTGCAAATTGTTGACCATTCTGGCTCCAGTCCAGCAAAGCACTTAAATATTTGGTGAACTCAGCAAGACTCTTCACATACTTCAAGGTAACACATCCATAAGCACTTTGTTGAACCAGGCTCACAGAAGCTGTTCTAGAGCTGCACCTTTGCACAAGAGAAATCTCCCCAAGCTAGTCGTGGCCTCTGTGGCTGGTGTGGCCATTTTCTTCCTCACAGACAGCTAGCAACAGACTACACCAATGTTTGCATTGTTTCACCATGCTAAAAAGAAAAAGAGTTTCGGTGGCTTCAGCATTTCAGCTCAATGAAATTTCTCTAACAGGGGACAAGCAAGGTGAGAGGGAGGAAGTTTTGCATGCAGTGCTGTAAAGGAAAGATTTGCCTTTCCAGAATCAGCAGTCTCTGGACAGCAATAAATTCACTCAGTGACATGCTACAAAATAAAGCAATTCCCAAAATAAACAATTCAGACTTCGAACCATATGATAGGCAATTAGTATGTTTGAATAATTGGGTGTAACTGTAGGCAGAGAGAAGCTACGGGACCAGATGTGCATATAAAGCTAAACATAGGCTTTAAAGGATCTAATCAAATCAGTCTACCATCTGGTATAAGAAGAAAAGTCATGTGACAGACCTGGTCAACATGAGAAAATGGCATGACTTTCTGGATAATGAGCTTAAGCTAAATCAATATGTTACACAAGTCAGAAATGGAAGCATCCATAAAATGGGTTGCACTAGTTCAACTAAATCATATCTGATTTTACTAAATTAATACCATTTTTTCCTAACAACTAGACCGTAGGTGACCTATCACAGATAACAAGCTGG
Organism: Actenoides lindsayi; assembly: GCA_025331215.1. Lineage (NCBI taxonomy): Eukaryota > Metazoa > Chordata > Aves > Coraciiformes > Alcedinidae > Actenoides > Actenoides lindsayi. The sequence continues at coordinate 97,102 of WTSP01023987.1, forward strand.
AAATATTCAGAAGTACATGCAGGTATTATAGCTTATGACAGACAAAAATTCACATACATTCTTCTCTCAATGCAAAATAAATCCTACTCATCGGACAACTCTTTACCAAGTTAGTGTTAAAGCTCTCAAATTGAGTTAGAGCTACAGCAAGTGGATCCTGATTTATTTTAGCTACCTTGGGACCCAGGAACTTAAACAAAGACTGGAAACAGAGGAAATGGTAGGGTCTTGGGGGAACATGTCTACATGGTGGTAAACCTGTGAGCCCAGAGTTGGGCCACTGCTAGAGAAGTGGTGTTCAGTGGGCTGAGCTGAGGATGCTGGTAGTTTAGAAATCCTGGGATGGGATGTTGTGTTTGCATGGCTACGGCAGCTCTTGTCCCAGGTGTGGCTGACTTTGCAGTATCAGCTGGAAAATATCACATAACACCTTTCAGAGACTCTGGGAATGCCCTTGCTCACATCCTGTAGCCCACTGTGCTTTGGAGGCTCTTGGTCACCTGTGCTTAATTTGCAGGTTTTTTGTGGGATGAGGCCTGCATGTTGAGGAGAGGAAATGTGGCTGTCTTGTGGGGCTTCCAGAAGCAAAGTACCCATTATACCGCAGCTCCGGTAGGAGGGAATGGGGATCAACAATGCAGTCTCTCTTTCAGTCCTCCACCCCTGCCATGACACCTTGGGCTGTCCTGTGGGCACTGCTTCATACTCTTACCCACTTGAGTGAGGCAAACAGGAAGCTGAAGTCAATCCAGCTCAACCAAAAGCAGAACTTGCTGTTCTTCCATGACATTTTGATTGGTAACACAAATTGGGCTGTCTTGTCTCCCTCCCCCATTTCATGCTGCATCCCCAGACATGTTGCAGACAACTGTACAAAGGCTGTACAGCTCAGCCATTTTGATCAGTTCCTGCAGGACTGCTACAGGCAGGGAGAGAGCAGAGCCTTAAGGAGGTGACAGCAATTTTATTTGATTTACAGGGTCTAGCTTTTGATACAAAGCTCCACCTACTTAGCAACATATGAGCATGTTTGTGGGTTTACAGATTTACTTCAGCGATCCAGCAGATCATCTTCCCCTTCTGCTACTCCTCTGGAAATAGTTCAAGTCAGTGTGTTGTGCACATAATTGATACTGACTTTCCCAGCCTCCAGAAATCATATTAAAAAGATAGGTAAAACCTGGGGAGGGTGGATTTTTCTGGCTTAAAGTGAGAGGATTTGGGGCAGACCATGTGGCTACTCCAACTGAGTTTTCCACACATGTTTGTTTATGATGTGCATGTGCAAACCATGTCAGAAAAAAGCTCTCAGGGGCATTAGGAATCTGTCCAGCATGTGGCAAAGCCCCAGTACAATCCATCCCTCATCCTCCTCCATGCTGCTGCCATTCCTAGGGTCCCCTTCTCCACAAGGCATTTCTGCAGCAGGAGCCCACTGAGGTAAAAAAAGATTATGTGGAGACACCAGATTTCACAAAGGGAGGCTCAAAAACAACCTCAAACAGCACATAGGTATTGAAAACCAACCTGGGGCTCCAGGTGAGGGGAAGGGACACCCTGCATTTCACAGGTTGAGTGACCGAGTTCCTCTTCGTGACTTGCTGTGACTCACTGGAGCTGGTTGCAAGACATTTTCTTTGTCTAACAGCCCTGCATATCACCATGGAGTCCAGTCCCCTTTCACAGGGGGATGTTGAAATGAATATGCATTTCAACACTCCTTCAGCTCACCTCATAGCCCCAATAACAACACTATAATATTTTAAACTGCTTTTGCAAGTCTCCTTTCTACAGGGCAGTTGAAAGGATATAAAAGCATTTTAAAATTTTTCTAGATTGTCTCCGGAGTGCTTTTGTGATGTGGGAGAACAAAAGTTTTGTTGCCATTTGCCTGTGGACAGCTGCCAAACTCACCTGTCTCCACCAAGCCTGTGAGGGCCATATCACATCTCTCTGGAAACTCTGTGGCCAGCCCTGGATGGCTTCTCACTTTACTCAGCTGAAAAACATGTTGCACAATTTAACCCTTTGCCTGCACACTTGCCTGGGTGTGTTGCTCAAAACCAGCAACTCCTTCCGTTTAGACTTAAGGAAAGTAACAGCTGCTAGGTGGTTTCGGAGAAACCTAAAACCAGGACTCTCTTGTGAAAAACCTTCACCCACGTGAAAAGTCTTCTAACCTTGCAAGTCATCCTACTGACTTCATCCAAGCCTTGAAATGTCCAGAGATGTCCTTTTGTCACCCCTTAATCACAGTTAACCAGCCTCTAAATTTGACCCTTTTTTAATAGGCTCCGATTGGACAAGGTACTTAAGAACTTGTCTTTCTGACTAAAGTTTTACCAGTCTAGTTGCATGTTCAAAGTAAGGCATACTTTAGAGCATCTGAAGCCAGAAAGTAGTGGCTTGAGCCTGTGTATAAAATACAAAGACAAGGATTAGAAGAGATCTTCCACTGACCACATTTTCTTATGGGTCACTTGATTTTTCAGGGTCCTGCTTCTAATCTCAATAATTATTCTTAAACCCCTCCCATGTACAGGTTGACACAGGGTAACTGAGAAGCTTCATTTGTTAATGTTCAGGGAATATTTGCAGATCCTTGTGTGGAAGGTGTAACAGTAGTGTAGTGTAACCTACTCCCTTATATATGAATTTCTCATTTTCCCTCCCTACAAATGAATATTTACATTCTCCACCCTCCTCTTCTCCTGTAAAGAAAAGTGCATAAAATTATTCCCCATCACATTCTTCCACTGAGTTGGCAAAATACAGAGAAATGCAGCAAGTTTAAATGATACAGAATAGGCAAGTATAGCTTATCTAACATCAAGCGTGCAGATTGAAATCAACAAAGCCTCACAAAAGAAAACCCCAAAAGATCTTTCATCTCCCTGATCCCATTTCCCTGCCTACACCTCTTTTTACCCTACTGTAATGTATTAGTTCTGCTTTAGTTTCTGCTCTGCACAACATTTCTGCTTAAGGAAGATTCTGTTGAGTCATTACCAGCATCAGCCAAACAGGCTTTTCAAGAATGGAGGAGAAAATAAAGGCTGTGGTTTTTAAATTAATTCCTTACTGTTTAACCCTTAAACCACTAGTGGCTTCCAGACTTTCAACTTCCAACCAAGTTAATGCTGAGCAGAATACGGAGTTGTTGTGCCCGAGACAAAAGTACTGTCAGTGTTTCTGTCAGTGACCACACCAGGAAGAGATACCTGCCACAGCACCCGTAGCACTCTCTCCTTGCAGCTTGTTAGATGTGGGAAAAGACAGAGATGCAACCAGTGGCATGGAGTCAGGCTGGGCGGGAGGTGGCTGCACCTCTGCTGGGCACACCCTTTGCTGGGGTCCCTTCCCCTCAAGCAAAGAGTGCCAGTATCTACTCAAGGTGCTGTTTGACTGTGACTCATCCCAAGCCAGGGTTGACACCAACCATCCCACACCTGGTGGGGCTGCAGTGAGCAGCCCCTAGACTCCCATGCCCACACAATTTGCCCTGCCTGCTCTACTCACTGCTTAGGCAGTGCTGACCATGCACCTGAAAGCATCCTGGCAGAAATCATAGTGAAGAGCTGTGCTGTCTAACCCAGGCCCTAATGACTCCCTCCTTGCTGCTTGAAAATATAGCTGCAGATAACTTGCACATACAGTGAAGCAGAGACAGGGAGACAGGCTTTTCTACTAGAAGATAGTAGTCATGAAAGTAGAAATGAAAGAGAGATGAGCACATCTCTCCCCCACTAAGGTAGGACAGATACTCCACTCTTCCTTCCTCCAGCAGGTTGTATATAGGATAGAATAGTGGTTGCCAAAATAATATAACGTGAGTAAGCTCCTGGTACTTTGAGGTTTGAGGAGCCCTCAGGGGAGCCAACACTTGGAGTGAGAAAAGGCAAAGGAGGAGAAAGTGGATAAGGTGATTTTCTTTGCCTTAGTTTTTAAAGCGATCTCAGCCTGCTGAACTTTCAGTCCATGCTGCCAATGGCCATTTCCAAAGTTATCTTTGCACAGAAAAAGGCTGGAATCCTTCTCTTTCTCATTCTCTCCGTCTCCCTTTTTAATGAAAGCTCAGTTTAGATCTGATATCACTTTAAAAGCTTTGCTATCAAAGTTTATTAGACCCACTGGGACAGATCATAGTTTTCAGAGGCTCAGAGTTTCACAGCAGATAACTGTAAAGTGAACCATCCAATGTTCTTCAAAATGCTCATTTTTCTTGCACTCATCTATTACACAAAGCTGCACTGTATTCAAGCATCATTAGAAGCAATCCCAGTTGCCTCCATGATGCTGGACACAGTTTTGCCTTAATAGCAAACTAAAGCAGACAGCAGTCCCCAGCCTGACGCACTGGCTGATACTAAGGTGAACAGGATGCCATCTGCAGTGAAGGCAAGTCCTGTCATCACAACAGGACAATGCCTTGGCACTCCTAGAAAAGGCCAGAATTCAAAAAAAACATCAGGAAGTGTGAAAGCAGTGTCCCTTTAAAAATCCAGATTTACCTTTCCTTGCTTAAAAATAATAATAGTTAGAAAAGAATCCTTTGCCTAGGGACTATGTCCGAGAAGTTTCGTCTGGCAGGCAAAGAAATGAGAGGAGGGGTTAGCCTGTCAAGTTTCCTATAGAACAGTCATTCTTTTTTTTAACAAAGTCATTGGTATTATTATGTGGGTTTTAGTAGTTTCTACTAAACACCTACCAATGCATGGGAATAACCACTGTATCTGGTAGGATCTCTGACTGTAACATGTATCACAGAGGCATCTATTTACAGTGTGCAGGGAGGGGAGCTGTTTCATTTCCCAAGACAGTAATGGAAAGCATTATGTCCTACAACTAAGGGTGGTGAAGCACTGGGAGAGGTAGTGGGAAAAAACATTCACGATAAACTGAAGAGCGAAAGAGAGTTTCAGGGCAGATATTTGCAGGATGTATCATAACTCAGAGAAGTTGGCAACCCTGGGAAAAGGCTGAGAGATAAAATGTCTGACTCACATGGTCAACTCCTCGTGCCACAAATGTACTGTCCTGCTGCTGCCACTTCACATGTCTTTACACCCTTCCCTGAGACTTCATAGCATTACTTAATCTTTCTAAAGAAACAGGCTAGACAAAACTCAGAGGAGCTGATGGTTCTCAGATGACCATGCTCCCTGCCAGGCTTTATCCATCCAGAGCTTTTGGCCAGTGAATGCCTCTCACCAGAAGCATGTGCAACCATTTGACAGATTGTCTGCTTTCTGATTCTTAACAGGTCATGCAGATGGACCAGAAGCTAGATGACATCCTGAACATGCTTCAGGCTCAGTTTGGGGATCAGTCACAGGCACAGACATCAGGGCCAGCCACCCCACCCGTCAGACATCTACAGACAACCTTGGATTCCCCCCCAGCGAATCCGAGAGTTTGAAAGCTGGAGGACAGTCACATATCACCCTCTCATTCTTTTATGTCCAGCTATTTTTAAGTCTTGGTGTCTCAAGATTTGGCTGTGTCACGGGTGAAATGAAATATTCTGCTGTAGTAGATCAAATTAACAAAAAAAAAAAAAAAAGTAGCAAGAAGCCAGTCATGACCCTAAGAAAGCACATACGTTTTGCACCTGTTTCATTAGCCATCGTTAGCTGACCCCTGTCAGCCCATGGCAACCCCATTTAAGCTGACTGCACGCGCACTGGAGAGAGCTGTTGAGGTAAGCAACCAAGCAAGGGTTAGGATGACCCATTCATGAGCGTGAAAGGGGAAAACGACTGGTTTTTTGGCATTTAATCACTAAGTTTAATGCTCACAGCATGCCCAAAAGAGGGATAAGAGCCAGCATTTGAACATGAAACAAATGGAAATCACTGAACAGGAAAATTAACCAGCATGTTTTGACTTCTACCAAGCAGTGAGGATCATAAGAAGGGCAAATTTATATGCTAGTGTGAATGACAAAGTAAAGACAACAGGCTACTGATTAAAAATATGTAAGTGTACACAAGCTGGTTGACATATGAAAGACTGAAGCAAAGACTTCAGCTAATTAAAGCAAAGGGTTGCAAATGAGATGAGATGCATGTTGGAACAGACAGGCAGGAGAGATAGTATCTGCGTAGGCTTACTGCACAAGAACACTGTAATAGCTATCAGCTACACTGACGACTGTTATGCAAAATGTTCTCAAGCTTTTACCTTCATTCAGCAGCGGTTGTTACCTCCAGTTGCCTTAATTTTAACATAAGAAACCTGTATGGTAATTGGCTGTGAAGTATCTGAAAAACTCAGTTCAAGTCACTGAGTAACAGGGTGCTGAAGGAAGGCTGCAGCTGTGATTGAGAATGGAAAGGTTTTTTAAAGAAAACAGAAATGCACATACTGTTGATGAAAGTTAATAGCTGTTTAAATAAACCGCTGTACATAATTTTAAATGCTGCATTTGCCGTCCCCACCCCCACCCCCGCCCCCCCCCGCCCCTTGTAATCTGGTTGTAAATCAAGTGCATATGCTGGCTGACAGACTGTCACTGTGAAATGCATCTTACCTAGCACTCCAGAAAAGGGATGATACAAGACTGTTGCTAAATATGTAAATAATAAACCAAGCTAAAAAGGGTGCAGTGCTATTTACTCAAGTCTTTTTAATATATTTGCATAACCAACCATTTGAATGAGCAGAAGTCTGCAGAGCAAAGACCTGATTCCTGGGAAATCCTAAATATATTCTATTCCCACTCATATCCATGGAGGCAAAGCCTGCACTGCATTTAAAAGCAACCTGAAAGACTGGTCCCTTAATAAGCATTTATTTGGACCAATGACTGATCCATTTCAATGTAATCAAATTAGCTTCTAACTATTACCTGTCCCTTTAAAACTCTTTCCCAGGTTTGTGTGTCTGGGAATTCAAGCTTGGAAAGAGCACAATGAGACTGATTCCAATCTTTAGATTGCAGGTGAGTCTTAGACAGAATATTAATGATGTGTGAGAGGCAATAAAAAAAAAAAAAGCAATGTGGTTTTAATTAAATCAGCTGACAAGCTGCCGTTCCATCTTGTCTGATTACTACAGAGTTACTGAACATGACCAAATACAGCACGTAACATGAGAAAATGGTAAATAATCATTGTCAGAACACTGAGTTGCTCCTGGCTTGCAGTCAGGGTCATGAGCTTCTGGAATGGTCCTCATACGACCTCACTGACTCTCAGAGCTAAATGGACAACTGTACACCAAAGGTAGTTTCTATTTCCTCAGCCACAGGTAAAAAAACCTTTCTGGAGATCCCTTTGCCACAGGTTGAGAAGAAAAGCAGTGTCATTTTCAGTAGAAAGGCAATGGGATTTCTGTGGCCTAAACAAGCTGAAACTTCCTCTCGGTACTCTGCAGAGATTTATGTGAGAGGTATGTGTGGTCACTGGTGGACCAAGGAATGCAATGGTATTTTACTTACTAATGAGTCTCAATACAAGTGTTAAGGCACTATACCTACAGTAACACCTACTACTCTGAAGTGCCTGGAAAACACACTCAATGCCCTTCCCTGGAAGAGTCACTTAAATAAAGTACAAGTGGTCTCAGCTGCAGAGAGTGCCAAAAGGGATGAGGAAGTGGGAGGAAAAGATAAAGCGGCACATAGTGGTCCCTTCAGAAAAAAAGAATGTGTGCCAGTGTGTGAGCGTGTGTGTGTGCACGTGCATGTGTATCTGTTTTTTTTAACAGAAGCCAAAGTTTCCCCAGCAAATCTTCAGTGAGGCCAGAGCCTGAATGTTTAAGGGTTTGAAAACCCAGCAGTGTTGGCCATACGTCTGCTTTACAGCTGGCCACTGTAAACACTGCAGTGTGCCATAACGTGTTCAGACTGCAACATCAACGCACATGACCGAGACCATCACTACTGCCGCGACAGAGAGATAAGGGTGTGGCCTGCACAGATTGCGGCAAGGAAGGAAGAACACCAGTGGGAGACACCCATTTTCACACCATATGATGAGAGTAAGTGTAAAAACATAAAAGGAACATAGCCTAGCCTTGCTTAAGTAAACCTTCACATCAACAGCTAAGACAAGAGTTGCCACCTAGCAGAATCTTTTTAATTGTTCAGGGGTAAAAGTATCCAGAAGTAGCACTGATGCAACTATCTGGGAATACTGCCTGACCCATCTTCTAAGCAGAGATGGTTTTGCACAGTGGGCAGACTGCATACATTTGTGTATCATGAGTATTTTGAGTGCCCCTTTACCAAGATGTGCTGTTGGCAAACATTCAGCAGCAAACTCTGATTTCCCAAGGCAAGAACTGGCTTCTACATAATGTGTTAATGTCAGGTCTTGCCATCCACTAAGCAGGCAGTAACAGCATCAGAGCTAGGTTACTGTCTATGTAGCAACAATAAAACGGAAAGAGCAGTGAAGAAGCATAGGGATGAACTTCAGGAAACTCCAAAACTCTGAGTAGTCCTCTTGCAGCCACAAGGGAGCCACTAGGAAGTCATGAGATGATCTAGTCCATCAAGGAACCATATCAGAAGACCATCAGGTGCATCATGGCAGGTTTTGTTAAGTTTGTTAACTGCACTACAGATTTGTTGGGTGGCACTCCACAAAAAGTGTCTTCTGGAAGAGTTTTTCTAAGGGAAACTTGTCATAATTCTTGCGTGTGATTAGAAAGAAAATACATTTTTCCTAAAGATTATATGCTCCCACAGTTTACTTCCATGATCCAACTGCCTAACTTGACTGAGCTTACTCTTAGAGGCTGGAGTCCTCCAGGGAATAAATATGTAGCATAGCTACAAAGGTGAATTTACATGAATAATTATGCCTGTGCAATATCTTTCTGAAAATTGTGAGCATCATAAAACTATAGAGTGGTTTGAGTTGAAGGGATCTCTAAAGATCATATAGTCCAACATCCCTGCTGGAGGCACAGACACCTTTCACCAGATCAGGTTGCTCTAAGCCCTGTCCAAACTGACCTTGAACACTTCCAGTGATGGGGCATCCAAAATTTCCTTTATATACAGTCTAAACCTGCTCTCTTTCAGTATAAAACCATTGCCCCTTGTCCTGTCACTGCAGGCCCTGATAAAAAGTTTGTCACCATCTTTCTTATAAGCCCCTTATATTGAAAGGCCACAATAAGGTCTCCCAATAGCCTTCTCATCTCCAGGCTGAACAACCCCAACTCTCTCAGACTTTCTTCACAGGAGAAGTGTTTCCGCTCTCCAATCATTTTTGTGTCCCTCCTCTGATTGTGCTCTAGTCTATGTCTGTCTTATGCTGGGAGCCCCAGGGCTGAATGCAGTACTCCAGGTAGGGTCTGATGAAAGCAGAGTAGAGGGGGAGAATCACATCCCTCAACCTGCTAGCCATGCTTCTTTCTACACTACCTAGGATACAATTGGCTTTCTGGGCTGCAAGTGTGCATTGCCAGCTCATGTCCAATTTTACATCTACCAGTGTGCCCAAATCCTTCTCAGCAGGGCTTCTCTCAAGCGATTCATCACTAAGTCTGTACTGGTGTTGGGGATTGCCCTGCCCCAGGTGCAGGACCTTGCACTGGGCTTTGTTGAATTTCATGAAGTTCACGTGGGCCCACTCCTCAAGCCTGTCAAAGTCCTTCTGGATGGCATCCCTTCCCTCCAGCATATCAATTGCACCATTCAGTCTGGTGTCATCTGCAAACTTGCTGAGGATGCATTCAATCTCACTATCTATGTCATTAATGAAGATGTTAAATATTATTGCTCCTAGTACAGACCCTTGAAGGACATCACTTATGTTTTCCATTTTGACACTGAGCTGTTAACTGAAACTCTTTGGATGCAATCATCCAGCCAATTCCTTATCCATTTAATATTCCATCCATATCTCTTCAATTGAAAGGTAAGAATATTACATGAGTGCCTACCAAAGGCCTTACAGAAATCCAGGTAAATGACTGCAGTTGCTCTTCCCCACCTGATTTGCCCTTGGTGAAGCCATGTTGACTGTCTCTAATCACGTCCTTTTCTTCCATATGCTTCAACATAACTTTCAGGAGGATCTGTTCCATGATCTTACTGGCCACTGTTGAAACTGACTGGTCAGCAGTTTCCAGGGTCCTCCTTATTACCCTTCGTAAAACTGAGTGTGATATTGTGTGTTCCCTCTCAGTGGTGGCTCTAACACAAGGTAAAATTACAGAAAATATACCCAGGGAAGTCCATTTGTGTCTCCATTTCTACTAACATTAGTTCACTGATGTTTCATCCTATTCCTACAGCATCTCTTCTCTCATCAGTAAAATAGTAATAATACCATGAATTAACACAGTCCAATTAAGTTATCTGCACTGTGCAGCCAGGTCTGCAATGGTCTCACATTGTCTTTTGATTCAGAACAGAGGCATAGACCAGGTGGCCAAGGTCTCTCAAGGCCACAGTATCAGCAGGGGTGGCTGTCAGGAATGCAGTTTACCAATGTATCAAAAGACGAGAGTACAGGAGATCAAGTAAAGATTAGCTATTTATTTTCTAAAAGATCACGTTTTTCTACCTGATCCAATTTCTCTGTGAAGATACATGGTGTCCTCCCTTACTAGAGACATCGACACCAACCAAAACAAGATTTTCCACATTCCTTTTAATAATGCATGGCATCCTGAAGCCTGCTGTCTGCCTGTGATGATGCAAGATGCTCAGAAGTCATTACAACAAAGCCTGAGGGAATTATTTTCTCATTTCCATAATTACACAGTCAGTAATATTATCCTGAACCAATCTTATCTGAAAATGTATACCCAGATCTTTAATGATAATATTTCTGGAGTAATGTGTGGGATTAAAGTCCTGCATATGATAAGACTGCAGCAGCGAGGGAGATAAAAAGTTCAGCTTTCATCAGCTACAGGCTTTCATTCCTAAGAAAAGGTAACTGTGCCCCCAAAACAGCCGATATGGGTCACAGATCAGAAATCTGCTGCCTCATCTGGAGCACTCCATCTCTGAAGAGTAAAAAGTGAGAAAAGACTCTCCAGCCACAGCTGTCCATTTGAGAAGTGGGTTCATTTAGTGGCGCTGGAGGTTTTCCATTCACCTGCCTTGTGCTGGTATCAAGAGAGGAGCTGTGCTGGAAGTCCCTCTCACTACTATGGTCCATGACTGAGCTCCAAGCTCACTATCTGTAGACAACAAGCAGGATTCTTTTCATGTTTCTTTTCTGAGTATCTTAGGTGGGTTTCTTTTCTTGCTGGTGTTTCAAACCTAAGCCCTGAAAGGTCTGCACTCAAATATATGTATCACATGGAGTCCTAAACGGCAGGGATCATTCAGCAAACTTCTAAACAGTCTGAAAAACATGTCTTAAAGCAAAGCATATTTAGGGACTAAAATGCATTCAGGTGAAGAATCTCAATCATTAAAATTGCATTATTTAGTATTCTGTAGAAGTACATGCAAAAATCATTATAATGGTCCAGGAAAAGCATAGTGAAGAGCCTAGGCGGAGATCTCAGGCATCATTTTTAGCTCGAGCAGAACCTAGCCAGCAAAACTAAACAAGATTATACTGTTCTACCTCTATAGTAGGAAAGGGTTTGAGTTCCATTCAGGCTGCCTGAAGAGCAGCCCCTTTTCTTCATCAAAGCAACTTCTTTTCTTAGTCAAGGGACAGACAAAGGTAGCTGGAAATGTTACAAACTGAAAGAGAGAAAAATGTCTAACTACCTTTTTGAATCTTTTGCTAAAGGCCATTATCCTTTTTCCCACATGACACCACATGCTTTTCTGAGCTTCAGAGAACCCCAAGCTCTGGATTATATTCATGTTATTGGTGCTGGGTATGTGCACATGCTCTCTTATGCTCTCTCCTCCTCTCTCCTGCTTTCTTCTCATCACACAGTAAACAGTGTCTGTCAGACACAAAAGTGCAAAATAACAGAGCATCTTCCATACAACAAATGAGCTGTTTTGCCAAAATATTTGCTATGTTGTGTTCAGTCCTTATTACGGTCTACAGTGGCTCCCGAATGACTCTGTAAAAGTACAATGTCTCTTCTTCTGTTCCTGGATGAGCACATATTTCTCTCAAGGTTTGGATTTGGTACGTGCAGGTTTGTGAAGAGAATTTTAACTCATCTTCATGTTATTTGAGCTCTGCCTGGAGTGGGTAGAGCTGTATGGATGGGACTTGACTCGATGCAAGCACTGAAGGGAAGGGGATTTTTGAACTCTGTGATTAATGTAATTGTTGTAGCTCGTCTGTCCAATCAGACTGGCAAAGCTTGTTCTTTGTTTAACTAAAGAACAATAATTTTCAAGAACAATGCCTGATAGGCATTTGTCTGAGACCTCAGCCTTAGAGGGGAAAGAAAAGCCACATTTCAAAAATACCCCTTGAACACTTCTTTTGCATAGCCAAAATGCAGCTTTTCTTCTTTACTGTCATGTACCTTGGGTTGCCACTGTTGTTAGAAGAGCCTAAACATAGCCAAATAGCCTAGTAGCATTTTACCTAAGGACCAAGCTACACAAAGCAAAATCCCTGGTGTTTCAAAGGAAGCAGCCTCTGGCCAACTCACAGGTTATAGACAACCCTCACCAAAGAGGTTTAAGAGGATGTTCTCTTTGCCAAAAAACTAAACGCTCAACAAAGTGCCGTGAGAGATGGAAATGCCTACAGCAGGACAAGCACAGCATTGGATGTCCATGAGTACCACTTGCTGCCAAGATGTGCAGAGTCCCAGAGCATAAGGGACAGGAGCGGGCTCTTGCCACATGTCCTGGCCTTTGCTTTGTCAAGGGAACAATGATCTGCTTAAGGCTGGTTCAGCTCATAGTTCAGTCATCTCTGACACCACAGGGTGATGTGACAGCAGGCAAAGGCAGTGTATCAGTTCCTCTCTACCTACAGCTTGCCCTTTGTCATCATCCTACAGTGTAACACGAAACTAGCCCACTCCTGAAGTTTAATGATGTGGAACACTTTTCAAGTAGCTTCTGAGTTTTGATCCAAATGATCCTAGTCCTCCTTATGGAGAGAAATTCTTATGCAGAGATAAATCCATCCCACACCTAGTCATTAGGGTGCTTCAAGTACCTTAATGTTTGTGGTGGAAGGGTTTTATATCATCAAGGTGTGGGGAAAGGGGATGCACCCATGCACTCACTATTCCAGCAGCAGACGAGCAATTGCCCAATGCAGTGTACTCATTCTTTTTGTTTCCTTTTCTGAGAATTTTCACCTTTCTGAAACACTAACTGGTTTGTTTCTTCCAAGCTAAAAAAATCATTCTGCCAATTACTGATTTTTTTTTCCCTCCTTTTTATTTCTAATTCTTGGTACTGTAAGTACAAGTTTCCCTTTGATAGCAGGTCAGGAGGCCAAGAAGAGCTAAGGACAGCTTCTGTGACACATCAGTACTGTGCCAAATTCTTCACTTCGGCTTCATCATGAGTGTCAGCACTCTAGGATTCCAGGAACCCCATTGACCAGCTCCCAAGATGCTACTGTTTTGGTCAGAGACTAGCAGAGTGTAGTAAGAGATCAATAAAGTCTCCATCCTCAGAGTTATGTATGTTTCTCTTACTGTCCTGATGCTTCCTCATCTCTTTGTTATCATGTTATTCCTCACACAACAGTCCAGTTAAGCCAGTCTTCCAGATTAGGGAGGCTATTGCATTAGGAAAGCAATAGAAATAAAATTGAGCATCGGACAAGATCTAGTCCAAAGGGCTGCATCTAACAACCTGCAGTCATTCATCTCCATGGGGTTCACAAGGAAGAGCATTAGGGACAAGAACGAAAACTGCTGCAGACACAGACCTCTGAGAGGTTATGCACTTGATAAGTCTGTGGTCAAAGCAGGCTAAATTCAATGCAGGTATGAATCTAATGGAGTCAATGGACTTACACCACAGATGAACTTGGCTTGATATCTCTTACCATGTATCTGAATAAACAGTTGGTAGGTTAAAAGAAGACCTAGTTTCACTAACCTTACTGGAGATCTGAATTAAAGTCAAACTTTTCCAGCGGCCTGCCAACTCCATATAATACAATGGCAGGTAGTAGTTTTTATTCCACAAAAAATGTATGTTTAGAAACAAATAGAGACAAACATGATGGAGGAGTTCAATGACTGTAAAGTCATTTCATGAATGGCATTGTTTTGAGTAGGTTCTTAGATCCCAAAGCTTCCCTTTAAGTTTAATGTATGAATGTACCCAAATTAAAAAAAATAAATAAAAAAAATTGCAACAGAACCTGCACATTCTGCCTGCTTTGGGATCAAAGTCTCAGAAGTTGCTGCATATTCTCTGCTGAATTAAAATCATAAAATATTGAAAGTATATCAGTAATCTGGTGGACTAAAAGTTCCCACATTATCTGGGCCTTGCCCATGTACTCATTTTGTAAAAAAATAACATAATTTTAACTGATAATATTTTGCATGAAGCTGAAAGTTAAGGTGATAGTGGAATTGCTGAATAAGCATAAAATCAGTTTATCCCTTCAAGAGTAAATAGCTAAGGAGTGGTTTATGGCAAGGAATCACCTATGACAATTATTCTCTTTCATGTCCTGGGACAGAGCTGCTCCATATATTCCCTCCTTCACCCAACCCACTCTTTGAATGAAGTCATACGTTTGGCCTGCAATTTCTTATCTACATGACTGGCTTGGAGAAGGCCTATGGCCCTGGAGACACGGTTCACTGGAAATGAAACAGCAGGCTGAGGTTGCATAGCTTTTTCTCGCTTCTTCTAAAGTAACCTGAAGCAGCATGGAGTGAGGGTATGAGGGATGGCTGTTCTGTATGAGGAAATGATATGCCCAGGATGAAAACAAGGCCAGCAGAGGCCGTAGTCTCACCAACAAGGACCCAGTCCCACAGGACTCAAGCAAGATCAGCAGAGCAGGTTCCACCAAGAGTCCTGATAACCTGCCAAGTCCTTGGTCATGAAGAAGGATGGACGTCAAGTTGAGAAGTCAAGGCATGGGATCAGGTTCCAGATCAATAGGGTACATGGCATGGGCATGGCTGCAATGCAGCTGCAGCATCAGAGCCCCTCAGCTTAAAAGCAGCTCCCAAAAAAAGTGGGGACATCCTCCAGGCCTCTCCTGACTGCAACTCCTATCAGCCAAACACCATGAGGAGGCGAAAATGTGCTGTGTCCTTCCCACCACCACTGTCCCTCATATCCAACCACGTCATGGCATAGCACCCGGTGTGGGGGGCAGAGGAGTGGGGATGGGGACGCCAGGGCAGGGGATCCCCTGTTCCCTCCCACCCATGCAGCAGCATCCCCTCCCACAGTGGGTTGTTCATGGCTCTCAGGGACGCAGCAGTGTTGTTGAAGTGGGGTTATGAATTTCCCCTGCATGAAAGAAAAGCTTAAACCAAAAGGATTATAAAAGTAGCTGGGAACTTGGGAAAATGCATACGAAAGTGTAGGGGGAATTGGATGAATAAAAAGCTTCCCACCCCCAGGTGCCAGCAAGGTAAACAGTGGAAAGATTGGACACAGAGCACTCAAATGGCTTTGCTTTCATAAAATGCTTTTTTTTTTTTTTTTTTAGACTTTTGGTTCTGTTTTTCTTCTTTATCTCTCTCCAGCAGCCGCTGACAGATGACCTTTAAAGCCCCAGAGAGCCGCACCAGCAGGTGATTTACTAACAGCTGTGCCAGTCAACAAACCCGAGCGGGGCAGAGGTCACCACCGGCCAGGGCTGCCCAGCGAATTCAAGGGTGGGATTTAATTAAAGAAAGATGCATTACACTTTCTATTGGTTTGTGTGTGTGTGTGCAAGAGCCTTTTCTTTTTTTCTTCTTTTTTTAAAAATTTTGTTGTTGTTGATCCGGCTCCTTGCACCT